>CAUYPK010000458.1:0-45639 GCA_963574355.1 Loris lydekkerianus | reverse complement strand
TTTTATCCAGTGAGAATCAATTTTTGTTCATGGTGAAAGGTGGGGTCCAGTTTCAGTCTTCTACAGGTCGCCAGCCAGTTCACCCAGCACCATTTGTTAAATAGGGAGTCTTTCCCCCACTGAATATTTTTGATAGGCTTGATCAAATGCCAATAAGCTGGGTTCAGTTCTCTATTTTGTTCCATAAATCTACCTCCCTGTTTTTGTGCCAGTACCATGCTGTTTTGATCACTATCAATTTATAGGATAGCCTGAAGTCTGGTAATGTGATACCTCCTGACTTGTTTTTATTTCTTAGTAATGTCTTGGCTATTCAAGGTATTTTCTGATTCCATATAAATCGAAGCACTATTTCTTCAAGCTCTTTAAAGTATGATGATGGTCTTAAATAGGGATTGCATTAAATCTGTAGATTGCTTTGGATAGTATGGACATTTTAATAATGTTGATTCTTTCCAGCCATGAGCATGGTATGTTTTTCCATTTGTTAACATCTTCAGCTATTTATTTTCTCAGAGTATCATATTCTCTTTATAGAGATCTTTTATATTCTTCGTTAGGTAAATTCCCAGATGTTTCAGCTTCTTCGGCACCACTGTTCTATGCACTGCTCAAACTCAACTCCTTTCATCCTCCTCGCAGTCATGTGAAGTACACATAGGGCCCCAGCTCATCCACCTTGGCTTGGGACTTTCCTGACTTTTATCACTGAAAGTCCTATGTCCCAGGCAAACTGGAATGGCTGGTCACTCCAGTCACTAATGATCGAGAGAAGCTGAGTGACTTGCTTAGAGTCTCACAGAGTTAACAAGTGGTAGAGCCAGGATTAGAAGCCCCGTGGTCTGGCCCGTGATCCTAGCTGATAAGATATAAAGGGGTTTTTCTTGAGAATAAGGGAAACTTAATGATCGACTGATAACATTGACAATATTATCATCCCAAAGACTTTTGACCTGGGAAATCAGAAAAAGGAAGAGGTTATTGGGAATCTGTGCTAGTCAGGCCCTTTACTATGTCTCACTGAAGTCTCACAAGAACCCTGAGCATTAGGTGTTAGTATTCCCATTGTATGGATGAAGAAGCAGAGGCTGGGGACATTAAAAAGTCTCAGTTAAGGTCACAGAGGTAGATTTCAAACATAACACTTGCTAGCTCTGAAGTCAATGATCACCCTTTGCATCTGGCTACAAATGTAATAAGAACTTCCATGGATAGAGAATTTCACAGTTTGCAAAATCACGAGCATCAACCCCTTGGGTCTTCATGAGCCCGCTGAGGTGAGCATAGCAGTAAGAACATTCTTTACATACACATGCAGACACAGAAGCCCTGAGAGGCTATGTGCTCTCTGAGGTCACATGAATATTGTGTGGCTGAATTGAGACTAGATGCCAGGCTTTCTGAACAGTTGATATTCTTTTATTCTTTCGTCCTAACTTCATTAGAATATATTCTGCAGGATGACCATGAACCTGCATGAAAAAAAGAAAACAGCTGAGGTAGACAGTAAAGTGAATGGTGAACTCCAGTTCTAAGAAGGAAAGAGTGGTGTAATTAGCAGAAGAGAAGGAAATTAACTCCAGGACTTGGAAATAGGTAGTCAGATAAAACCCTGGAGACTAGACTTCTTGACATATCAGCAAAGACCAGAACAAATAGTAAACACTGTGTAAAAAAATCTTTTCAGCTTCAAACTCATTCATTTTTTGCATTCATTCAACAAACACTAAATGAATGCCAGCTATGTGCCCAGTACGGGGGATCTGAGAGTGAGTAGTGCAAGTACAGGGCAGTGGACACACATAGTGTGTGGCACGGTGAGGAAGCAACACTGCTGCTTATTCATGGCAATCTTGGCTCTTCCCACACGGGCTGGGGTTGAGGGACAGTTAATTCGTGTAGCACTGGCCAGTTCATTGGGGAAATGCTCCTGCCAGGGGCTGATTGTAAGCTATCAAGATGATGCTGATTGGCTCACAACATTCCTGAAAATGGAACAATCCCATTCTCAGACTCAGCACGCCACTGAAACCACTCCCCACCATACCCACCCTGCCCTCCTCACATAGTTAACAGTGGAATTTATTATTTCTCACAAGTTTTAAAGGGTTTCAAGAGCTGTTTCCAGCACCAGGAAGGGACTATCAAAGCCGGGAAAGCACACAGCAGTTTGAGTTTTGGCCCAGAGTGATAGAAGTGGGGAAAGGGAAAGTGAGTAAAACTCCAAAGCATCTTTGTTGAGTCCTGCAGGAAGATGGGCTGGGGCAATTCCAGAGCCTGCTAAAGATCTAGACCTGTGCTTTTCTACTCCAGGAGACAGGCCACTTCAGGAAGTCTGACTCCCTCAACGACTGAGATTTACTCTTCCAGGCCTATTTACCATGTGCCTGTCTTACGTGGGAGACAAAACGTGGTGATCCAGGAATGGGACCACATCCACTTACATTCCACTGAGAATACACCCTTAACATTGTTAATAAGTGGTTCAGACAGATAGCAGGAACTGAGCTCAGGAGGTGAGAAACTTGCTGGGAGAAAACATAGGCTTTGCCCGGGAGGCAGAGCCGGGAAAACACCAAAGGCTCATGAGTTCTACTTCATGATAATGCCTGCAGCTGGTGAAATATGCGCATGTTGAGCTATCAACAGATACAAGGTAGTAATGATAATAAAAGCTGGTCAAAAAATGGAGAAGGGCAACATGAAAGGGTTGCTAGCTTCCTATCTTTCCTAGTAACCTTGCAAAAGGCATTTGACAGCAAATAAGAGTTTACAGCTGTTAAGGCTTCCCATGGAGATTAAAGACTAGTCTTGGCAATACTCCGGCAGTACTTACCAGCATGTGTGAAATTACTCATGGAAATGCTTCTCATTTTGTGCATTTTATTTATTTTTTTAACCACGGTATGAGACTGAATTCTTTCTAGATAGAGTAAAGTGAACCATCAGATTATTTTCAGGGGTAGTACAAAAATTTCTGCATACTTTAGGAAGAAAAAAATCATTATAAATGATGTCTGATACTGCATGAAACATTCCTGAAGACCTACTAAATTGGATATTATTCATGCAATGTTTCAAGGTGTTTGATAATCAGAAAATGTTGCAAGTTCATGAGAAGAAATAGGTCAAATGAGTTGGGGCAACAGTGTATTTAATTCTTTCATTAATACTTTCATTAATTCTTAAATTTATATATATATAATATATAATAAATTTATATATATAATATATATGTATATATATATATACATATATACAAGACTCAAAATGTTGAGACTTTTACTTGATAATTCAATGGCAAAAAAAAAAAAAAAAAAACCAACAACCTGGGCATGAGGGCTATTGAGCCTGGTCAGGCCGAGGATGATCCCACATCTGCTGCTGTTCATGAAGGTGGAGAGATGGTGGCAAAGGGGAGAACATGCAGTATTTCAATGTAAAAATGCATCATCTGCCAATAATGTTCACATTATGTCTGGCAGGTTAACTAATATAACTCATACATGCATAAAGGCTCTGCTAAAACAATATATTGTAGTAAATTTTGGGCACCATGTGATGGCTTCTAAAACAATGTCTCAAATCATAAATTCATTTAGATAACCATCTATGAGAATATTCTCCAATGCATAGCCCTATTTCAAAATTCTTGCTTATAGTACCTACTTCACTCTCTGTACATCACTGGAAACTATAATTTGACAGTATAATAAATGAACATCAAAAATTAGTGGATGCTTCTTTTAGGGGCTAGATTTTTCTTTTCTTTATAGATTTATTACCACAACCATGCCAACTTTTATCCTAAATGACCCTGAGTGTCACTACGCAAGGAATCTAAGTTCCCAATTAAAATGAGGGGGGAAAAAAAACACACCCAAACTAAGTCCAAGAATCAGAGACTCACAAAAAATATCACTCAAGCAAGTTACCTCTAGAGACTCATATAACAGCTTTCCTTTTTTTGTGCTTTCTTTAAATTATAAAATCAATATAAATCAACATTAAAGAAAATCTTGAAAAAATGAAAAAAATCACCAATCACACTGAACACCACTGTAATTGTTTTCAATCATCCACTTGCGATCGCATTCTTCAGCTTAGTGGGATATATTTTACATAGTTGAAATTGTAGCATATTCTCAAATTTGTAGTACTTTGATTATTAATATCTTTTAGGGGTTATACACTATTTTTATTTCACCATTGAATAAGCTAGTAAGCGCCTTACTAAAACAGTACCAGCCACTTAGTAAATATCATAAATACATAATAAAGGACGGGCAGAATGCTCAAGTGCCCAGATGTTCTGTTTTATGCTAAGCCCTTCAGGTTCCAGGTAGAGCAGAATCACAGTTCTTACTGAGAGACAAAGTGTCAGTTATGACTCACACCACCTTTTGCCCTTTCTTCTGAACTGTTAAGTCTCTCCTCCAGCAACACATAGCAGCTTCAGGCTGATAAGAGCTGAGGGTTCTGCCAATCTGGCCTTGGGTTTGTTACTGAAGACGGCGCCTGACATTGATTTCCGTGGCTTCAAGGAGACAAGGAGGACACATACTTCTTCTGCAACTGGTGTTTGCTTTCTTCTGATAAGAAGATCAAGCAGCCCACACTCTGGGCAGCTGATGAGAATAGCAGGTGATGTTGAGAGCCAGTGGAACAGAGAGAAATCATCTCACTTCAGCCTGAAGGTATAGCATGGAGCAGATGTCCTCAAACTTTTTAAACAGGGGGCCAATTCACTGTCTCTCAGACCGTTGGAGGGCTGGGCTATAGTTAAAAAAAAAAAAAAAAAAGAACAAATTCCTATGCACACTGCACATACCTTATTTTGAAGTAAAAAAACAAAATGAGAACAAACACAATCACACCGCCTCATGTGGCCTGCAGACCGCAGTTTGAGAACCCCTGGCATGGAGAATAAAGCCGGGCTTCATCTGAAGGGGTCACATTTTCTCAATACCAGCATAACTCTGCTTGGGGGTGGGAGGAGGTTGTGGAGATTGCCTAACTTTCAGCCTACCACAGTGCAAGGTGGATGACCACGAGAATCACAAGCATGAGAACAGTCCTGTATGAATCTCCCCTTGCCTGGTCCTAATTAGAGCTGTGCAGAATGAGAAAGTCAGTCAACTATTGTGATCCCTTTCTATGGAACAGAATAGCTCAATAGCATCTGAAACACCATCTTAGTGGATTGACCAAATTAATATAATTTTTCTTGGTCATTTAGTGAGAAAAGTCTGGACTTAGGGCTCAGATCTGGCTTCAAATTCTGGTTCTGATATATGACACCTTGTTTGTGTGACTTACATCATATGATGAAATTTCTCAGGACCTCCGTGTCCTATCTTGGAAAACGAGGAGGAGAATATTCACATTGCAGAGTTTTGCCAGTAACAAATGAGATAATGTGATAATGTGAAGTAGCATTAATAGCACAAAGTAGGCATTTAATCCGAATTCCCCTTCCATTTCCAGAGATCAACGAAGGCCCTGAGAATAATATGATCACCTAGTTTAAAAATTGTCACAGAAAATGAGAGGCTACATTCATTTTAGATATTTTAAAGTTTGTTAAACATCTAATGCCAACTGCTACTGTAGTTTTGTGAGATAAATTTGGAGTCTTGACTGTCCCTACCACTGTGTACAGCTGATCTAAGGAAACATTGGCCTCCATCCAGAAGACATATCGGCAGCCTTAACATGGTAACGTACACAAAGACAGGCCCGACAGCAGAGCCTGCAGAGCTCAGATTCCTCTGATAGAATTCAACCTTAGACATAAATTACATGGTGCTTAAAAGGCAAATGAAACGCAGTCTATCAAGATAGAATCACCAGGCCTGCGCCTCATGGCCAGAATGGGTTTGATCGAAACAAGTTTCTTTGCAGATTCTTATTTCGGATTCTGACATGTTCTTAGAGTTTGTTTAAAAGTTTTCTGAAGTAACTGAAAAGTAATTGTATTTTTTGGCAGCATACAATTCCTAAGAAAGCACTTAAAATGCAGCAGTTGCAGGCATAGGAAGAGGAGGCTTGATTATAGGTATTCTGCCAGAGATCTGAAAGTATACTGAAAATTTGCAACTGAATTATCTGACTTTATGCAAATAACACCTGCTTTGTCTTCAACACAAGACGCAAATAATTTTCCAGTCTTCCAAAAATTCCTGACCAGCCTATTCTCAGAATAAATAACATATCCTAGCACTCTGGGAGGCCTTGGTGAAAGGATCACTTGAGGTCAGGAGTTGAAGGTCAGCCTGAGCAAGACAGAGATCCCATCTCTTCTGAAAATAGAAAAATTAGCCAAATATTGGTGGCACTCACCTGTAGTTCACACTACTTGGCAGGCTGAGGCAGGAGGATTGCTAGAGCTCAAGAGTTTGAAGTTTCTATGAGTTATAATGATACCACTGCACTGTAGCTTGGGCAACACAGTGAGACTCTGTCTCAAAATAAATAAATAAATACATAGATAAATAAATAAAATAATAACTGAGGCTTTAAGAAAATGAGTGATAAACAATTAAAACACAAGTTTTAAGAAAATGAGTGAAAAGATCAAACTTGAAGCAGCTCTTTTATGTGTGTGTTAGGCAGATCCAAAGTTCACAGCCGTGGAAGGCCGAGCACAGCTGCTCTAATTTTTTTTTCTTTGTTTATTTGGTTTATTTTTTGTTTTGTTTAATTTTTCATGATGAATCTTTTGATTTTTTAACTTTTCATGGACTTTTAATTATATAAGTAATACATAATATATTCTTTTTAAAATGAATGGAACATTGATTTTAAAGCTAACGCCTCCGTTGACAACCACTCTCAGATTTAGTGTTCTTTATGTCTGTCCTACTGACAAGATGTATCTCTTTCCACGCACAGAGAATATATATTACTTATTGTTTTGTTTTTTTGTAGTTTTTTTTTTTTTTGACACAAAGTCTCAAGCTGTGACCCTGGGTAGAGTGCCATAGCATCATAGCTCACAGCAACCTCTAACTCTTGGGCTCAAGGAATCCTCTTGCCTCAGTTTTTCTATTTTTAGTAGAGAGGGGTTCTCTCAAACTCATGAGCTCAAGCTATCCACCTGCCTCGGCCTCCCAGAGTGCTAGGATTACAGGCATGAGCTACCGTGCCCGGCCTCAACATATATTACTTTTTTAGGTTGGGCTCTATATAAATGAAACAAGACACCATTCTTTGACTTGCTTTATTCATTCAGCAGTATCTCCGAGATCATTCCCTGTTTGTATACTTCCTACACATTTCATCCCTTTGAATTTCTATATGGTACTCCATGATATGTACATGGTGATTTTTAGTTAGCCATGCCATTATAGATAAGCATTTAGGTTCTTTCCAATTGTAGCTATTGTAATCAATGCTACTATTAACATTCTTACATACTTCTTTCAACACATTGCTGATGTTCCCCTAAGCTAGATATCTAGAAGTGAAATTATAGAAAGCCCTCCAAAGAGATTGTACCACAACTCACTAGCCATGGGACCTTAAGGTAATTACTTCCTTCTTCTGTGCCTCAGTTTCTGTATCTTTAAAATGGGATCATAATATCTACCTCACTAAGTCATTCTCAGTATTAAGACTCTGAATATAGTAAGTAGAACCTGCACAGCTGACCACCTCCCTACATGGACCACCTCCTTAAGTTGACCTAATTTTCATAGACTGGACATGCACCTCATGTACGTATCTGTACAGTAGGCCTGGTCTCTTATGTTGACCACCTCCGTATGTTGACCAGTTTGTTAACAGTTCCTGGGGTGGTCACCTGTTCTATTGCATATACATAAGCAAAGTGCTTAAAATATTCACTCTTGCACAAAGTATTTTTGGGTGAAAAATTATATTTTGTTGTATCAACTACCCTGCCAAGTATGAACAGGTCCTCATAGCTCTCCTTAACAGCATTCCTATAATTCTCCATAGGAAGCAGGTGCTAGGCTTGGCAATTGTCATCCTGGCTGTTGTGGGAGTCCCATCATGTCTGAAGCAACTCTGTGGGGCACTCACTATCCATACTCCCTGCAACCAGTAGTCTACATGGTTTTCCCACTGCCTATGGGCTGTGTGGGGTGGGCCCTGTGGTATGTCATGGCCATAAAATAGAGTCTTGGGTGCAGAAATGTAATTCCCCCAGGTTCCCTCTACTCCCATTGATATCTAATCTATTTGTTAGGGACTAATAGGACAGTCCTGTCTCTGAACCTGTTTCTCCTTCCTTGTGTACTCCCAGTGAGATAAGAAAAGACAAACTAGGTGACACACTGCCTTGGGGCCGGGCAGGCCTCATGTCATTGCTCACCAATGCACAGGCAGGTAAAGGTGATAGTCTACAGAACTCACTTGCAAAACATCCTTTATCAAATTTCTTGTGATAAAATAATTTCTCTATTTTACTAGATATGTGGCTCACTATGTTCTTATTTCCTGAATCTGGTTAAGTTCCCTTTCTTCTGTGAATTATCCTGAGTTTTCCTATAAGGTTGTAGGATTGTGTGTGCTCTTCATCGGGTAGCAGGTCGTAACAACCACTCTTCTGGCCTGGCCAGAAACTATTCTCTCCCCTCTACGGCGTAAGTATTTATCAGTAGACTTGAGAAATGCTTTAGCATTCATTAAATCATTTGGCAAATATTATTAAACACCCACTTCGTGCCAGGTATTGTGGTAGATTCTACTAGTTACAAGAAAAATAAAACGTTGTCCTTGGTCTCATGTTGTTTATAGTCTGGAGCTGCAGTTCCCAAAGTGTATTCCAGAGAAAATATGTTCCCACAATTGCCACACACACACGTATGTGAGCAAATATTTTTAAGAAATGTTACACACAGGATGGGCACATCAGCATATTAAAAGGTCTGGGTGCCTGGAGATAAAGAATTATACACAATATCTAATTTGATTTCACCCAGATAAGATTAGAAACGCCTTTTGTGTAACACCTGTTGACAGTCCAAGAAACTAGCCATTTCTCAAACAATCAAAAAAAAAAAGTTTTTCTGGACAGTTCTGTCATTCTAATAAAAGAAGAATTTGAGGCAACTCTAGGATATTCGATTTCCCAGATATGTTATTGAATTCGAGTGTTTTAAAGAAATAATATATTTGAAAATGTTGTATACATCTTCAAATTATACATTAATTTCATTTAAAAATTATGAACTTCTACAAGGACTGCCATAACAGACACCTTTGCCTGGAACCATGTGACTATTCCTCAGTGGTTCCTCCTAATTTTGTGGGTTTCCAACCATTGTGAAGCACTCAGGCCTTTATCTTTCATTATCTTCACTTGTGATTAACAAGCTCACAGGAAGATCATACGGTTGGTTGCCTGGCACAGGCTGGACACAGGAGTCCTCATCCCTTTGGGGAGCAAGACTTACTGCTTTCTAATGCCCTGAGCTCACTGAAGGAGTCCTGACAGCATCTGGCTCTGTCACTTTCCTGCTTGAAAAACTCTTGAGCAGCTGCCCCTCACAGCAGGGCGGCTGCAAGCAACTGGCTGGGGATCCCTGCTGTCAATGACAGCTGCAGGGTGATTTTGGTCGTGGCTGCCAAGAGGCAGAAGTTGAATGAAAACATGATAGAATTTTTATTATTCACTGTGGCAGCGTGTGCATGGCCAAATAAAGAGGGCACTAGTTGAATGCAGAAAACACAACACACACACAAATAAACACACACACACACACACACACACCACTGGGTCTGTTTCTTTCTCAAAATCCTCACTGGTGTCCTTTCCACTGCTAGAAGTAGAATAAACAAAACAAAACAGAAGACGCATTGGGTATTTCAGCCCCAGTCTAGCCTGCTTTGTTGAGACACCCTTGGCCTGAGAAACAGAATGCTGCTGCTACTAATCATTGCCACTGCTTACGGGGCACTTACCCGACACCAGGCACTGTTTATAACCATTATTTGGATTTCCTCCCTCAACATGCTTGTGAAGTAGCTTCCATTTTACTGATGAAAAGCCTGAAGTTTAGGGAAGCACATAACTTGGTCAACGTTGCATAGTCAGTACCTTGTGAGACAAGATCTTAAACCGAGACCAATTCAAACAGGGACTTGTTGGAAGGCCCATGCCCTTGACCCACAACTGTGTGAGTTTCTAAAGTTCTGTAATAGAGACAGTTGTTTCAATAGAGATGGCTTTTCCCAGTACCCTGGTCAGATTATAGCACTCAGAGGTATTTTTAAGCAAAGGTGAGCAACAGAAAATGGATTTAGTGATTGAATTCCATTTTGGGCTGCTAAATTTCACTGTAAATTCAATGCCCGCTTTCCCCTTCAGTAAATAAAGCTAAAGATATTAAGCAACGGTTTTGAACATGAAAATGACTACAGAACACATTCCAAGTTTCACAGCTTCCTTTAAGATGAACGTGGTGTGATGATTGTTTCAGTTCCTTGAGCACCATCTTGTTCCCAACTACACTGACTAGAAATGAGCTTCCATCAATCCCTCATCCCCCCTCTGAAGGGACAGAAATGGAGAGGAGAATCTATATGTATGTGTGTGTGAATTGAGCCTGGCGTTTGGTGGAATACAGTCTTGGGAGGCACAGGTTGGAAACATCATGACTTTTGTGGAAATGGAAGGTGCTGTCAAGGAAACGCAATACAGGCCTCCCTCCACGCTGATGGCATCGTATTAACGCTAGGAGATGACGAGTGAGGTACGTTTCCTGGGAATCCTTTTCTCTCTGAACACTTCTTAGAATTTTCTTCACATCTGCTCAAAGATTTTCTTTTCTTTTCTTTTCTTTTAGAGATTACAAAAGGATTTTATTTTATTTCATTTTGTTTCTTGAGACAAAGTCTCACTATGTCACTCTCAGTAGAGTGCTGTGGCATCACAGCTCACAGCAACCTCAAACTCTTGGGCTCAAATCATCCTCTTGCCTCAGCCTCCCTATTAGCTGGGCCTACAGGTGTCCACCACAACACCCAGTTATTTTTTTATTGTCATTATTGTTCGGTAGGCTGGGCCTGGTTTGAGCCCACCAGCCCTGGTGTATGTGGCTGGCGCCCTTGTCCCTGAGCTACAGGTGCCAAGCTGATTTTATTTCACTTATTTTCTGTGTGTGTCACCCAGGTAGAGCACTGTGGTGTCATAGTTCACAACAACCTCCAGCTCTTGGGCTCAAGCAATCCTCTTGCTTCAGGCTCCTCAGTAGCTGGGACTACAGGTGCCCTCTACCATGCCTGGCTAATTTTTCTATTTTTAGTAGAGATAAGGTCTTGCTCTTGCTCAGGCTGGTCTTGAACTCCTGAGTGCAAGAAATCCACCCTCCTCAGTCTCCCAGAGTGCTAGGATTATAGGTGTGAACCACCATGCCCAGCCTGGATTTTATTTTTAAAGACCTCAGTTCCAATGTGAGAAGTCCAGTGATGTTTTCTTTCACACACTTTTCTTTAAAGCAAAGAGCAATTGGAGGCCTTTCTGTGCATCTTCCAGCGACTTTAGGTGGTGTGACAGAGGTGCCACAAAGCCTTCAGAAGAACTTTGAACAAGAGATCACACGTTACTTCCCTGAAATTGTGAGTGAGGGGCTGTTTCCCCATGTAATTGTGTTTTTCTCATCCTCACAGTTCTGACAATTCACCCTGATTTCATCATGGCCAAGTTTCAACACTGAAGCTTCTTTTCCGATAAGGCTGAATGCTCGGGGCCGTGCTTTCACCATTCTGCTGCAGACAGTGCAAAGGTATTGGTCAGTATTTGAGATAAGCTTTTCTTAGAGTGTTTCCATTAAGATGCTTCAAGGCCATTACGTCAAGGAATGAGACACATCCATCTTTCTCTGGTTTAATTGCAGAGAGGAAGGTTGGTTTATACGCTATAAAGCTGCTTTCAGGGAACTTAGAGCTTCATATCTATAGTTACAGGGTTTCATTTTGTTGAAACCTTCAATTTCTCTTAGCACAGCTAAAATTATAATGCATTTTCACTTTATGAGGCTCCTGAAATCGTGACTATCACTGCCTGGCTTACCACATTGACAATGGCACGTACAATATGAAGTGGTAGGAGCCAGCTCAGCCAGCTTCACAGCAGCTGTTCACAGGATTTGCACACACACTGCCTGGGGGAGTTCCCGCCCAATCCTCAACCATGTTGCTTTTCCCCTCAACAGTAGCTCCCTGGAGGCCTGGCACCATGGCTCACACCTATAATCATAGCATTCTTGGAGGCAGAGGCAGGTGGATTGCCCTGAGCTCATGAGTTCGAGACCAGCCTAAGCAAAAGCAAGACTCTGTCTCTAAAAATAGCCAAGCATTGTGGTCGGTGACTATAGTCTCAGCTACCTGACAGGCTGAGGTAAGAGAATCACTTGAGCCCAAGAGTTTGAGGTTGCTGTGAGCTGTAACACCATGGCACTCTACCAAGGGCAACAAAGTGAGACTCTGTCTCAAAAAAAAAAAAAAAAAAAAAAAAGATAGCTCTCTGGAGCCCACCCTTACCCCCTTACCATACTTGAGTACTTGACCAAGGGCCACATTACCTCCATTTTTTTTCTTTTGCTTCCCCTTACTCTCCTTGTCCAGACCAGCTTAGCGTCGGCCACCTGTTAACAGATAAACCCAGAAGTCAGCGTCCTCACCTCCCAGCGCTTTCATCTGCATCTCTGCCTCTAGTTCTCCCTAAACCCCTGTGGGCTTCTGGAGGGAGTCTGAGCAATGGCAGCTCCCACTGCTTTGCTGGAAAGGACCTTGGGCGCCATCTTGTTCCTTGACTCCACTGACTGAAATGAGGATCATTCAATGAGGCCATTGGTTCACAGGATTCCCGTATTGTTTTTCCAGAAGGAATTTTCCCCTTCTAACCCAAGCAAAGAGCTAATAAGTATTGAGGCATAAAAACTGACAAATTTAAGACCATTGGCCTGGTCTGCTTCAGAATCAGTGTTTCCTATCAGACTTGTGCTAGAGTTCTTTGGATTATGAATTTCTTCAGATTATGAGAAGAGATAGACAGTTGACGTACTTCAAGGTCATTGGTTCCATCCATTTCCCAAGATTCCCTTAGACGGTTCATTCCTAGGATGTACCAAGAGAAGCTCTTTCCAAGTCTATCATTAACCATAAAATGGCAAAATTGATATACCCTACAAATATATCAGATGTTATTTCAATCTAGGTTTTAAGAAAGGGGTCCTTCTCTTCCATTCCCCCAGACATGAATCTACTAGTCATCAGCACCAACTTACAAGGCCAAAAGCCCAGTTGATTGTACTTTGAAGTTTGCTCTATTCCACTGTTTGCATTAACCCAAACCCTAACTCCGAGATTTTCCTTGGTGTCCAGTCTGGTTCTGGCTCTATCTTCACTCTCTATACTCCAGGTAATTAATTGTCATTATGGCAGAGGGTCCGAAGATGTCTATGTCGGTTCTTACTTCATTTCTATAAATAGCCAGGGACTCCATCAATTCCATGCATATGTGTGTTCATGTATGTTTGATACCCTACTGAGATTTTCTACATCTTAAAGGCGGAGGCTGTATCTATTTAACTGCCTTGCCTAGAGCTATCTTACATATATTTGGCTGCTGAGCAAACATTTAATAATTATGTAGAATGCAAGAATCAAGAATTACTTTGGTCAAAACTTGCAGTTAATACTTCAGCATCATGAGTTATTCCCTCTTATGCTTCATAAATTGACCCTAGGAAGTTAAGACATTTAGGAATAATGTCATTTTGAAAAGGAAACATCAAAAGGGCTAACTAAATTAGAAATCAGAGTAAGTGAGAATCTATTCCTCTTATAAAATTCCATGATAACTGTACCTTTTTGTTAATAAACCTGCAAGGAGCAGGTGTGTGTGTGGGGTCCCTTTGTTGTCATTTTCTACCAAAACAATGAAGAATGTCTAGGAAGAGAGGAAATTTATTGTAGAGGACACATAAACCAGGAGGTGGAAGGAATGAACTACCTCAAATCCACCTCTCCACCCAACAAGGTCCAGGGGTTTTCTGGAGGTAAAAGGAATGTGAAAATACATGAAGTGAGCAGGTGCCATTACACGTTTGGTGTTATGTGCAGGCACACAGGGCGTTGCATGATGAACAATGGAAGCTCAATCCCCGCCAGGGCAGGGACTTCAGTAGATGACTGGGCATTAGTGTGGTTATTCTTTCAGCCTTGTGCACAGGCGGGATCTGGGAAGAAGGCTACAAGCCAAGTCTTCAGGCACAATCTGCGATGAGGTGTCTGTGACTTTCTTTCTTGGGACCAACAGGCATTGTAAGGCTTTATAGTTACCTCATGGCTGCAAGGAGGTTCCATCATTTCTGGGAAAAAGTACTCATAGGAATGCATCTGTGCAACAGATAGTTACAAAGTTCTGGTGAGCAGATCTCACTGGCCTGAGAACTTCGTAAAAAACCTATTTTTAAATAAGTGTTTTTGCTTATAGTCAGTCACATTTTTATGACAAAAATTAATTTCTTTTTTAAATTATAGATGAAGGTATAAACATAAAATCCCTGAGGTCAGGGTTCATCACTATATATTCCTTATATTCACATAATATAGTGTAATGTCTTGCATATAAATGCTCAGTAAACTGAGCCACAATAGAAGGGTGCTGGGGCCCTGGCTTGGTGACACACCATCTATGGGGCTGGCTGGCTGACTCTTTCTAAGTCAGGGCTCCTGTCCTACATGCTCTTGTGTAGCTCCTCCTGGATGTTTCTTTGAAGTGTCAATTCCTACAGAGAAATCTCGGGAATGTTATTTTCAACATTTTTTTAACCAAGATATGGTATGAACTATATATTTACTATGGACTCTTGTTTCTCACTCTCTTCTTTTGCTCTTTCTTCCCATCCCATCTCTCTTTCCGTCCCCGCCTTTTCCTCTTTCTTTCCTCTTTCTGAAACCATTCTTTCCACGTTGACTCTATTTCTTTCTACAGAGGTGAGCATTGAAGAGATAAAACAGGTCGATGCGTACATGAGGAAGGAGGTGGTGAGCAGCACGGGCCCGGTCCTGCTCGCCTATACTTTAATGCCCATTTCATGAAATATTTACTTAGGTGATTTCTTTTTTAAAAAGAGCACTTCATTTTCATAATAGGTTTTCCAGTTGTGTAATTAAATGTAGTATAATATGACAAAATAGTTATGGGATGGTCAATATATTTGTGAGTAATGGAAACAATCTTAAACTTAATTTCTTCTTTCCTTTCACAAACACTTATTAAATGCCAAGGATATGCCCAGCAACATGGGGGACACTGAGCATACAAAGCAGGAAAGAGATAATCCTTTTCTTTAACAAGCTCTGCCAAGGGGGAGAGAGAAGAAATTACAAAAAGCCCAGCACAGTATCAGTACTGCAGTCAAGTTTGCTAAGAACCGGATCTTGATTTGTAGGAAAGTAATGAATGAATCTTCTTTCCAACCCTACCCTCAACATTCAATGTCATTTCAAACCTATACATGTTAGTGAAACATCTATTTCTCATCAGCATCATGATTATTATTATTCTTAATTACAGAGTGAAAATAAGGATGTCATTGGGCAGTTTCAAACCTACTGTTACAATCTTACCTAATTGTTTAGGTAGTTAGTTTGCTGGTCCCTAATCCTCACGCAACATCTGTTAAATATTCCATTTAATGAGAAATTCTGATTGAATTGATTGGTCATTAATTAGCTGGATAGCCCCTTCCCAAAAGTCAATTTGTCAAAAGTAGCAATAACAATAATAAAAGGACTTTAAGTAGAAGGGGGTGGGGGGGTGCAGTGGTAGAATTCACACTTTTATTCTTTCCTCCTTCTAGGGGGAAAGAAACTGGTGCTTTAGGAATTAGTTTTTTCCCATCACAAGTCTGAGAAAAATTCTCATGTTTGCTGATAAAAGGCAGATTTTAAGGTGACAATGCTTTTTGTGTGTAGTTTAGAGTTTTCAGGTGTCACCAAGACAGAAGTTAGAGTATGATACTAGAGGAGAAGACAGGTGGCATTGTCCCTACACCTCATCTACTTGGAAGACATGGCTTCCACACAGCTCTCACGAGTCCCAGCACAGAGATTCCAGTCTCCAAAGAGAGCATGGAAATGAAATGATCCTGTTATTCCTAATTCACTGACCTTGAAAATCAAGTAGATGAATCAGGGCTACATACTTAATGATGAAAATAAGGCATATTCTCCTCGAAATGGAAAAGCAGGGGTGTTTGAAATCTAAGCAAGATATTTTATAGGAAACCATTCTTCATTTTTACACCACTTATGACCTCATTTCTACATGAGAGAGTAACCTAAAATACATTTAGGTATCAAAAATATTTAGTCCCACAGTAAGAAAAGTTTAAAAAAACTATTTGCCATATATATAATCTCTCTCTTAATATATATATAAAGATTTGTTTCTAATTAATTTTAAAAAGTCAAAACACAATAGAAATTGAGTCAGACTTTAAAGGGCATACAAATTAATAGCTCTTTAAAAGTGGAAAATACTTACCTTTTTTTATCTATTCGATTGGTAAAGATGCAAAGGTTATCCAGACTGTGGGGAAATATGCACTTCTACATCATTACTGATGAGAGTCTAAATTGATATAACCTCTGTGGAAGACAATTTGTTGATATCTAATAACGTGACAAGGCACAAACCATTTGATCCAGAAATTTGCCTTCTAGAAATTTAACCTACAGAGATATACAAGGTTAACTGCTGCAGGACTATTCGTAAGATCAAAAAGTCTCTATATAATAGTACTGCTATATGCTATATCCATAAAATACATGTAGAACAATATGAAACATTAAAAAATAGGAGACTGTTTAACCTGGTGGTTTTGGATAATCTTCAAGATAATATTGTTCAGGAAGTAAAGTAGGATGCATATAAGGTGTTCTCCTTTGCCTAATTTTTTTTCATTGTTGGGGATTCATTGAGGGTACAAAGAACCAGGTTACATTGATTGCATTTGTTAGGTAAAGTCCCTCTTATAATTGTGTCCCACCCCTAAAAGGTGTGTCACACACTGTGACCCCCTCTTCCCTGTCTTAATTTTTAATTTTTAAATGATATGAATGTATACCATTTATTTAAAAATAAATTAAAAATTAATGTTCCTGGCTATTGTTGCCAGTTGTTGAAAACCATCATAGGAATATTTGTGCATGAAATCCCTTCCCGGGACAAAATGACCCCCTAGTATTCCTGCCTCCTGGGTGTACATGCAGTACCAAGTCCTTCTGCATGTTCTGTGTGAATAATAATTATTGATCATTCTAAAAACATGTGAAAAGATAATGATTGGAGCTTGGCTGCTCTAGTTAATGGAAACCCACTCTTTCTCCACTGCTCATCACACAAGGACTGAACTACTGACTTCCTGAAAAGCTCCCCACACTCCTCAACTTTCTGCTCCTTGCCTAACTCCTGGTATTTCCTACCTTTCTGGTCTTAGCCTACACATGTATTCTTCCAGAGAGTATTCTCTTTCTGTTTGTTTGCTTGTTGGAGACATGGTTTTTCTCTGTCACCTGGGTGGAGTACAGTGGCATCATCATAGCTCACTGCAATCTCAACCTCCTGGGCTCAACTGGTCCTCCTGCCTCAGCCTCCTGAGTAGGTAGGACTACAGGTGCCACCACACCCAGATACTTTTTTCTAGTTTTTGTAGAGCCAGGGGTCTTGCTCAAGCCCAGGGTGGTCTTAAATTTCTGGCCTCAAGCAATCCTCCTGCCTCAGCCTCCCAAAGTGCAAGGATTATAGTTGTGAGCTGCTGTGCCCTATTAGAGAGTATTCTCCAACCCCTTCCCCATACAAGATGGGACTGGATTTCCGTCCCACTCCCAAGTATCCCTTATTACTGACAGAGTAACCCTTACCATTTCCTATTGCAGTCAGTTGTTATGCTATTGCTCTCTCACACACGACTCTAAGTTCCCTAAGGGGAAAACACTGGTCTATACTCACTGCTGTACATGTAACATCTGTTACAGAACCTGCCTAGTAATTTTTACTAAATAAATATTTGTTAAATAAAATAATTTAGAATCACGTTGTCATCAAGAATTACTGCTAAATCAGGACAAAAAAGTCATGCTCTCAAACATCTTACTTTTAAAAAAATTATTAATAGCCTTTGGATTTTTAGGTTCGCATAAAAATAGAAGAGGCTAAGAGATTTCCCATATACCTCCCATTCCCACACAAGCAGAGCCTCCCCCACTTTAACATTCACCACCAGAAGAGAACGTTTGTTACAACTGATGAACCTACACTGACACATCATAATTGTCCAAAGTCCATAGTCTACATTAAGGCTTACTCTTTGGCCCTGTACACGCTATGGGTTTGGGAAAAGCCATAATGACATGGATGCATCATTATAGTAGTGTTATATGCAGTAATTTCATTGCCCTAAAAGTTTTTTGTGCCACCAACTTATTACTCCTACCCTGCCAACCTCTGGGAACTAGTGATTGTTTTATGCTTTAAAAGGCCACTTGCCTTGATTTATGCACTTGTATGTCTGTTTCTGGGAAGATGGACATTGACAATGACTTCTGCTTATACCCTTCCTCCTTCCCAGGATAACCTAGACAGGAGACCCTGAGTCCTCCATCTCTGAGAATTAGAATATTGAGAATATTTTTGCATCCCTCCTATTCAAACACATGGACTATTAATTTTAAGCATGATATTTTCAGAAGTTAAATAAATCTATGGGTGAGCACTTAAAATTAACGTTCAGAATTGTCAGAGGACCTATTTTCCTCCATCAAAAGTTTATGCATCAACAGAGCAATTGCAAGGCATGACAGGGCATGAAGCCAGTTTCTAATCCTTTCAAACTTTAGTGCTGACAATAATACTTAAATTTTATGTTTATATACACATGCACTATGCCCAATTTGGCTGCTGTCCCCTGAAAAGCTGATGAATATATGCCTGATCAATGTTGCCAGGCCTGGTCAGAAGAGGGACCTGGGCAGATAGAAGCCTTAGCATCCAGAACAAAAATTAACACTCCGAAACCCTTTCTGACATATACTTTTATGATTAAACCAAATGCATAAGGGAGAAAAGAAGATTTTGTGGATGACTCTATTTGCTACATTGAGAACATCTTGCCTTCCTGAAAACAGAAATTAGCAAAAGCCTTTAGTTTTGTGTTTCAATTTGAGCATAAGGTTTATTGAACCCTCACTATCTTTGGAAGTTTTTTCTTTAAAAGAAAACTTTTCAAAATCACTTAACTTTCAAAATCCTTTCTTGGTTGAATCTTCTCTTTGCAATGGGAAGGCAATAGAAAAGATTTGGGAAAACTTTAATGACATAATCAAAACTACTTCTCTCCCTTCTCAACCAACTTTTGGTATTTACTTTAGCTACTGCCAGAGGGTAGACAAAGGAAAAAATGAAGGAAATGCCCAACTCCTCCAGACCTCAGTAGGCAGGACTGGTCCTTCTTTCACCACAACTCCCTGCAGGAGTTTATATATTCCCTGGTAGCTGAATAAGTGCTTTTAAACAGGCAGCATATGATGGTTGAAGCTTGGAATAGAGCACATTATGATTTGAAAAGAATTCCCAGCTGCATTTCACTAGTCACTAATCCCAGCTGCAGCAAAGCTCAGGGGACTTTATTTCCTAAACTCTATATGTATGTATACATATTCACATCGATGCATATGAGTATACAACTTTGAAACAGCTGGGAAGCCTTGAGCCTGAGAGATGAATTAATTTCCTTTTTGAGACAGACCTGGATATCTATAGGTAGAAGGTAAGTACATTATACTTCTCCATTTATTAAATTGTAAAGATTCTCAGCATGATTTCAAATATTTGGGGCATTCAAACAATCACAAGCATGGGTCTCCATGCCAAAGAAGATAGGGGCATGGAAGCAAAGAATAATAATTTGAGGTAGATTGAGAGTTATCAGCACATTAGGGGAAAAAAAAAAAAAAATCCATGAGCCATAAAGTAGATTCAGGATTATGTAGAAAGGGACTTCTCTTTAGCCTGGGATATCACAGAGTAAATCAAAATTTCCCCCTGATTCTTATGAATATATGCTGAGTTTCCCACTAAGATTACACTTAAGCAAGGAGAGACATCTATATTGAAATGGAAAGAAAATTTGGAAGCCAGGTATAGAAAGAAGGCAACATTCTCCTAAAGAAACAAGAAAATTTAAACTTTGGTTATCCAACATTTTTCGTTGAATTAACCGTCCATAAAGCTTAGGAGCCTGATCCAAAGACAGTGTCACAGTGAAAGGGACACCATCTCCAACTTAGTACTTATCTGATAACCAATAAAGCCCATCATTGCCTGCTTTGGTCACAAAGTATAACCGGTCAGAATGAAAGCGTCCGGCCCCACCCTCTCTATCATCATTCACACACGGTTCCCTTTGTGTCTTGACCTATATCCCCTCATCATTTGGCACTGACTATAACTCATGCAGGAGTTTTGAATGCCCAAGCTAATGGCCTCCAACTTCTGTACCAACCTTTGAAGGCAATTTCCCCAGACCCTAGGCTTAATTGTTACTCTTTCTGTTTACTAATTTACCTGAAGTCAGTTTAGGAGCTTTTGAAACATTGTCCTCCGTGAGCTCATTCACATCCTCCCTGAAAATCCCCATGCATAAAAAGACCCAATACTAAACAAGCGAATAGACTCCTCAACGAGTAACGGTAAAAAAATATGAAAGCTAAAATGACCAAATGTCTAAATATCCTCAAAAAACTCTGAACTGGATGAAAAAGAAAAGAGTCTGGGAAAGGCATTGCTGTACCGTGAAAGACAGGGGTGATATTTCAGCCTTAATTGCCCACAGTTTTCTCTGCATTCATCATGCTCATTCACAAGTCTAGGGCTATTCCGATGTCATTTTTCTGCAGATAGCCTTGTTTTCATCTTTTAAAATTCAAGAAAGAAATGACAAAACACCACAAATCCTCCTAAGCCTATCAGGCAAACTGTCCTCTTCTCAGAGGAGGAAGGTGGGTGACTCTGTGTCAGCAGAACTACTCATTAAACACGACTTCCCAGAGCTAGAAAACCAGTGTCCAGGTGGGACTTGCAGCTCCTTTGTTCTCAGTATTGACAGAGGGGTCAGATTTGTGGTTTGATCCCTGAGTTTGTTTTGGACCACGACTCCTCAGCACCAGCATTTTTATGAGGAAAGGAAAGCACACAGCTGAGCAGGATTTAGAGCTTTGCTCAAGGTCAAAAGAGGCACCTCCACACAACACGCGTCCAGTGAAAAGCCCAGGGCACCAGCAACATCAAAGCTATTTGTTAAGGCGAATCAGGCAGCCCGGAGTCGCCCATTAGGCTCTGTTTGTAGTGATTTTAGAGAATTAAAATGGAATTGAAGATATGGCCCCTTCCTTTTAGGAATGTGAAATCTAATGGAGGGAATAAAATACACAGCCAAGAAAATGGGACAGTTACAAATTTAAATAGATAGAGACACTCACAGGAGAGCAGCAGAAGCATGCAAAGACATTTGCTGCTAATTGGACATGTACAGAGATATATACTCCCGGCTAAAGCAGCCTGGGAGTGGCTGAAGAAAAGTCTGTGAAGGTGTATCTCTCCTAGTGTGAAAGTATGATTTTTAGAAAGATATTTCAGGCTCAGGCCAGATGCCCTGATCCTCCCCTGGCTCTGCTCTGTGTTCTCCCGCCTCTGTCTGGTGTTGGAGGGAAGAACAAAGAATGTAACAGGAGAGCAGAGACTTGGCACAGGGGCAGGGAGGGGTTAAAAGAATTTGAAGGAGAGGATCCTTGGGGAATCTGGCAGCAACTGACAGGGTAGACAGGGATAGCTCCCCAAAAGGCTGGAAGTGCGTCTCCACACGGGCAGAACAAGCTCGCCCGACTACAGACACCTCTCACACTTCCGAGTGTAGCTAGTAGATTGCATTACTTGAATGTAGAAGAACTGATGAAACAATCTTAGGAATTCTTTGTGACATTTGCCTGGCAGAGGGAGGGGATAATCTGCTCTGCCCACCCCCTGCCCCTGCTCTACAGACAGACTCAGAGTGGGAGATGGAGAAACATCCAAGTCAGCCAGGGAGCATGACCAATCCCCCGCTCAGGTAAAGGCCATCTGGCTCCCCCAGCTGCTCCCCTCCTTGGTACGAGGCATAAGGACGCGTGGAAATGTGAGGTATGTATGTAGCCGAGAGAGAAGTGACCTGGATGTGTAAAGCTTGTGGAGTGCACAGCATGTGACTCAGCAAATGTAACTTGGGTTACCTTTTCTAAGGTATTATCCATAGATCTTTCTGTACAGTGTGCGCAGTAGGCTGGCTTTCAGGGAACAAACACACAATTTTGCATTT
Source organism: Loris lydekkerianus (assembly GCA_963574355.1). Lineage (NCBI taxonomy): Eukaryota > Metazoa > Chordata > Mammalia > Primates > Lorisidae > Loris > Loris lydekkerianus. Next base: position 23,248 of record CAUYPK010000458.1, on the reverse strand, counting down.
GCATTAGAATTGTATACTACACACGATGCTTCATCCAGGGCACAGTCCCCCAGGTATAACCTGCAAAGTAGAAGAGACCCAGATTCCTCAGATGAGAGGCCTTCCCCTTCCTGAGCTTCAATGGGAAGTGACATTCTTTGTTCCCACACACCCACTCCTACAAGTTTGGATAAGTTCTGCCCAATAAAGCTTCACTGGTTTATGCCAGACTAGTTAAAAATTCTGATTATGGCATAAAAGTATACATTAAATGCTTGCTGAAAGTATAATCTAATTTATCTCCAAATAAATGCCCCAGAGAGACTTCAGGGACAGAGTTTTTCTTCTCCCATTGCCTTTTTATACAAAATCAATTCTTCTAAACTACACAGATAGACAAAATTAATATCAAAAGCAACCAGAAAAGGGCATGCTATGAGGAAAATAATTGTACCTCCTTGAAAAGATGCATGCTTCAATATTCCCTTTTAAAAGTCACTACTTAAAAAACTTATTTCTATATTTTTTTCATGTTGTTTGCATTTCAAAAAGCAATTTTGAATTGGTAATATTTTCTTCACTAGAGACATCATGGGCAAAAGAATTTGTACTAATGATGAATGAGTGTTCTGCAAGTTGTGCTTTTGCACAAATGAACATTACATGTGACACCAGGAATAATGGACGCAGTTCAGCAAAGGGAGAAATCCCAGAGATCTTTCACAAAAGGGCTGGAATTAGCACAGCTTCTGTCCTTACCACCAGGAGCCTTCAGCCCACTGTGCGGGTGGGATGGCCTTGAGCCCGTGGCAGGGCCTGCGCCATTACATGGAGAACTCATCTCCAGAGCAAATATCAGAAACAGTCCAGAATCCTCATAATTTCCCTCACAATTAAAATTTCTTGCCCACAGTTCATAAGTGGGTACATTAGAGGTTAATTCTACAGAAAGCCAGGAGGAAAAGAACTATTAAAAACAGGACAATCGCAATTCACCGCAGGAACATTTGCCAACATAAACGTTTGGCCCAAGGTTCTAATATTGAGCTGCGGATGATAGCCTTTAGTGTGACTATGACCATCTACAATTGATTTAAAGGAAATGATTTCCTAATTAGGATTGCCACCCATCTAGAGCCTGTGGTTAAAACGTAGGGAAGGGAAAAAGAAAAAATAATCACCTCTACACACTCATTTCACCATCTTTTCTATTTTTAATGTTCAGCTGGATTAAAGTAGCTCTAAGAAAATGAGATGTACAGCCTTAAAATTTAAGTATGGCATTAAATTTCTGTTTAAAATTAGATTATTGATTCTCTAAACATTTGGTTGCTAATCAACACCTGTAGCTGGGATAGAATTTTATTATGTGATACTGACGCAGTATTAAAATTAGGAAGGACTAGACTTCATTCCAGGGTTTACAAGGACCCAATATGGAGCAGTCACCCTTTGGGACCCCAGTTGTTCCTGTTTCCAGCAAGAGAGGTAAAGGGTCTGGTGGAAAGAACAAAGGCTGAGATGTCAGAGGGTCGAGAGTTCAAATCCACCCCTGACTAGCTCTAAAACTAGGGCTAGTGTAGGCAGAGATCACTTAATCCTTCGAAGCTTTGGCTTCCACATTCACACGGAGGGATAATTACTATCACTGACATCTATCTTAAAAGGCCATCATGAGGATAAAATGATAGAGCATACACGGAACTGACTGACAGAAAGGCAGATATTTGTGCCAGCATGTAATATGCACTCAAAAAGTTGTTTGTTCCTTTGTCACCAAAGAGCAGTGAGGCAGGGAGGACTTTTCACTCCAGATATTAGCAAATACAGTTCAAAGCAGCTTCCACAGAAAGGAATTCATGAGCTCACAGCCTGGAAAATCTGGGGATGGGGTTGGCTTCAGGCATGGCTTAATCCAGAGATTCAATCGTGTCCTTGGTTTTGTTGTCTCCATCTCAGGCTGTTTTCCTCTGTGCTGGGCTCACCACAGGGTGGATTCCCTTGGGTGGCAATATTGCCGCAGCAGTCCAGGCCTCACACGTGTGCACTGCTGTGGCCTATGGAATTATGACAACAGTGGCAACAACAGCTAATCCGCAGCGGCCTGTGGGTGAAATGCTTTTCTAAGTGTGTCATATGTATGCTCCCCAGTGAAGAAACTGAGACCTGGAGAGGTTAAGCCACATCTCCAAAGTCCTCCTGCTGGATGGCAAACACGTAGACTAGAGCCCAGTCTGGGGCTGAAACTGTGCTCATCCTTTCCATGTTGAGTGCTCCTCTCAGAGCCCCAGCGGGAGCTGCGGGCGGCTCCTGGGCTGTGCTGGGGAGTGTGCTCAGTCCACCCATGATGCATCACGGCGGGGGTGTGCACGTGCCAAGAGTGGCCGTTAAGAGGAATGGACCCCAGGCAGCAAGCCGTGAATGTCCTCTAAAGGGGACAGATATCAAGGGTACTTGGAGTCTCCAATAGGCTTGCAATTTAGAAGGAAAGCAAAACAGGTATGGAAGGGCCACAATGCCTGGGATCACTATGAAAATCTTATGACAGACTGTGTTGTGGTCCATTATTTTATTTCTAACAAACAGAGTCAACCGCAACCTTTCTGATTCACCTGTACAAGTTTCAACTCGCTCAGCTTATCAGTGTTGCTGGGAGGGCTTCATTTGTTTCTATCTGTGCAGATTTTGTTTCCTGAATTTTGTATATCTCAAAACTTTGATAATGACCCATGTTTAAGGTGCTCGGCCACATTCCTTATAGCACTACAGCAAATGTCTCACTGGCCACCAGGAAGCTGCAGGTGGATTCTAGCAGGTAAAGCCCACACCCTGCCTTCTCCTGCCTTCATCTGTTTTCATCCGTCCATTCAATTCCCACTCATCCGTTTATTCATTGAACATACAACAGAACATCTGCCCCGGCCATGCGCCGTTGGCACCGGGAGTCCTGGGGAGAACAATATGGGCTCCTCCTCTGCTTTTGTGGAGCTCACAGGACAGTGGAGAAGCCACTGGCACAATTACAGTGGCACCAGTGGCAATAATGGGGAGCTGTGTCTGGGAACGTGTGGGGTGATGTATAGACCCCTGACAGAGGGATCTAACCCAGGACTCAGAGTGATTTCCAGGAAGAAGTGAAATTAGATTAGAAATCTAATTTGAGACTCAAGGAAAGGAAAGCTAAACAAAGGTGGTTCCAAATAGGAGCTTGGAAGCTCCGTCTTCAGAATACTCTGGCTCACTCTTTTCTGTGAACCCTGTAGCAATGGCCTCCCATGGTCCTCGCTATCTTCCAAGCCTCCATTAGAGCTCTTCTAAAGAAAAAAACACTGTGATTAATTTAATTGATTTATGTATGCTTTGTGTGGGGTAGGGTTGTGTTTATTGACCCTAGACCCCAGGGTTCTATGAGGTACTCCAGGGTGAGAATGCAGGTAGAGGTGGGAGAGCTAACATTCAGGAAAGGCAAAGAAGTGGAACAGGGAAATGCCTGTGTCTCCTTCACCTGATTCAACCAGACCCGCTCTGCTTCTGTGCTTTATATAGTGGAAAATATAGTTGTATGTTACGGGGGAGGAGCAAGGTCCCATAGCTTAAAAATAAAGATTGAATAGCTCTGTAGTAGAATATAGGTGTACTAGACAGAGCTTCTTAAATGTATTGTTTCTGAATATTCATCTATACACACTGATCACGAGATTCTTTGCTGATAGTATGACCATCAGGGTGACACAGTCGCCAGGAGAAAGTTCCGATTTGGCTTACGGATGTCAAATTCAAATGTGTTTTCCAGGAACGCAGACCGCCTAAACCTGGACGTGGCATGAGGAGCACGAGTGTGTGCTTTCCGACTACAGTGAGGAAAGGGCAGACCTGGGAGTCATCAGTGATGCTTTGACACAAGGGGTGGCCTGTGAACTGCACTTTGCTGGATTTCAGTAGTCACAGGTGGAGAAGGGGAGGGTTTCCATATGAAGGGAAGAAACTGAGAAAAGTGAGGGCAGAAATGCAAACCACATTTGAAGAACAGCAAGCAGAATAGTTTGGCTGGAACTGAGCATGGGGGAGGAGCTGCATGAGGCTGCAGGGAAGCGCAGGCCAGGCAGGCCCGGCACACAGCACACGGCACCGGGACGAGGAGTGGCGGCCCCTTCTCAGGACCCTGGCACCTGCTCTACTCTCTGCTTGGAAAGCTCTGCCGGGCCTCTGCGTGGTCTTCTCACCATTCAGGTCTCTGAAGTTGTTTCTTGTATGAATTCCACCTGGGCCAGTCATCTGAACTGGGCCACCTCTTCTGAGCTCCTTACTCTCTCGCCCGGCACTACCTGTCCTTTCCTTCACAGCCCGGAATTGTCTTGTTCCTTTGTTTACTTGTTCATTACCTTCTCACAAGGAGGCAAATGCCATGAAAATGGGAATCTTTTCTGTCTGGTTCCCTGCTGAATCCCCAGCACTGAGGGAACGCATGGCACGTAGTAGGTGTTCAATTAATACCTGTTCAGTGAATGAGCGTATGTGTTGCTCTTTAGTCAACAAATAATGAAGAGATATAAGGGTTTGAGCAAGGGAATGGCACAATTCCCACAATATTGAAGAAAGCCCATTTGACAGAGGATCTTAGGATAAAAGCATTAAAGGCAGGGAGATCAATTAGGAGGCTTTTTCCGGAGTCCAAAGGAAGGGCAGGAAGAGCATGAGTTCAGGCGGTGGCAGCATGCAAAGAAGTAGGGGACGGGTGAGGGAATGGTGAGGGCCAGAGGCACATTCTAACCGGAAGGCTGATTAGATACTGGGGGGGAGAAATTGCTGAGATTTGAGAGAATAGTGGTGCTTGTCTAGAAAATAGACTTTCAAAAAAAGAACTAGTGGGCGGCGCCTGTGGCTCAGCGGGTAGGGCGCTGGCCCCATATGCCAAAGGTGGTGGGTTCAAACCCAGCCCCAGCCAAACTGCAACAAAACAATAGCCAGGCGTTGTGGCAGGCGCCTGTAGTCCCAGCTGCTCGGGAGGCTAAGGCAAGAGAATCACCTAAGCCTAGGAGTTGGAGGTTGCTGTGAGCTGTGTGATGCCAGGGCACTCTACCGAGGGCAATAAAATGAGATTCTGTCTCTACAAAAAAACAAAAAACAAAACAAAACTAGTTTGGGCAGAGTTCAGCTTGAAGCATCCTGAGCTTTAAGTGATACAACACGTGGAAATGAAACAGGAACATGAGTAGGCTGTGTGTGCCCTTGCCCAGAAAGAGAGATTAGGCGAGGAAATAAATGTGGACTTGAGAGTTAGCGGCTCAGAGTGGTAGCTGACCTCTTGAGAGTGCACGAGGTGTTTGAGGAAAGGTGTAGAATAAAAAGAACCAAAGAACAGAAGGCTGAGAACGGAAGCATAAAGAGCAGCTGTATTTCGAGGACGGGGGTAAGGAATGGAGCCAGCAAACTATGATTGAAGGAGGGGCACGGTTCAGAAAGGACAGAGTGGGTTGGGCAGACGGAACCCTTCATGGCAGTCAGAGGGTGCCCAGAGATAAAGAAGGATGCGGGTTGAAGCCACGAGCCTCCCACTTGGGTCCCTGCCGTGGGAAAGCAGCGTTCAGAGCGCTCTGCAGTTTATCCTCACCAAGACCTTTTGCACGTTGTCACCCTTTTGGGTTCTGCACACGCACGTGGATCCCATGCAGTTCCTCAGCACACACACCTGCACCGAGGCCACAGTTTCAAAACCTACTTGCTCCTTCCTGCTTTCCTGTATGGGATTTTTTTCTTAGTATCCGATGTTGTCCATTTGAGATCTGTTTTGAATCTCGTAATTGCTAGACATTACTTAACACGTGAAGACAGAACCAGGTAAATCACAATATCTGTACTAACGACCCATAGTCTTTATCATCTACACCTGATCTCATGGGCACTGCTAAAGCTGCTGTAGGATGTAACAGGGGGAAAAGGTAATGAAAAAAGGTAACTTCTCCTTCCTCAGACACAGTCAGGGACTGTTTCCCTGCTGCTCTGGAATATGTCTCTGTATCTCTCAAGCCTGTTTTGGTTTTTTTTTTTTTTTTTTACTTAGGTCTCACTGAATTTAAATCAAAGTGGAATTTCTGGTTCAACTCATACCACAAAAATTATGCAGCGGCACAACTGAGGAACATCAGCGCTTTACCTCTGCTGCAGGATCCCTGGCTAGAGGCAAGTTACCTGGAAACAACTCCCCCCCACCCCCAGGGCGTTTAAGATTAGAGTGATCACACTTCTCCTTGGTCAGCCACTTTTTAAAAAATTTCCTGTTATATGAGGGTACATACCATAGGCCACGTCGCTTGCATCAGTGAGGCAAAGTCTAAGTGGCAGCTGTGCACCTCACACAGGACGTGTGCTGTACACGTCACACTGTCCCCACTGGGGAGGAACCCTAGGCCTCCCTCCGCACTCCTTCTTAGGCTGGGTTGAGTTTCTCCTTTATGTGAGCCTGTTGTTATTACTCTACAAGTTTCAGATTAGCATTGAGTAGCCTGATGCCTGTCTTTCCATTCTGTGACCCTTTACTCAAATCTATCCAAGTTGTAACAAAGGATGAAAAATCTCTGTGTTTTCTGGCATACACGTAGCATAGTTTATTAGTCCCTTAATGTGTCAAAGGGCATTCTTTGGCATTCTTTGAGGGATACTGTATTTCTCTGCAAGTGTCAATATGCACATTTAGTGAGCATACCTGCTTGCACGGGAGGCATGCAGGGAATGGGAGGGGAGCACCAGCCATAGGCAGCTCTGAGGCCTGGAAAAGGGCTTGATACAGCCGTGTTCAGGGCGTGAGATGAAGGGGGGTGAGCGGAGATCTGCGGCCTGTGCCCCTGAGCCCGTGGGGTACTCTGTAATACCAGTCCGTGCATAGCGAGAACCTGGGCCAATGGGCCATCAGGCAGGTGGGGTAGGGCCAGGGAAAAGCCAGAGAAGAATGGAGGCTCCTCATTTTAATCCTGAATTCTTTGGGCTCAAAATATCCTGGATCACTAGGGACAAAATGAATGAGAGTACAAGAGTTAGGCAAAAACTGGGCCAAACTAGCAGTCTGGAGAATGGATACCAGTGGGGGCACAGGAAGGCTGAAGTCCAGAGGCTGCGAGGAAATCTAATCCAGTCTCCATTCTGACTGATGCTCCTTCCAGTGAGCATGGCAGGAAGGGATGTGGGTGGTGTTCAGGAGACAGGAAGAAGGTGTTTGTTCCCCGGAGCACTTATCACCTGGGGATTTCCTGCCCTCTGAGAGTGAGATAAACCTTCTTCACATCCTCCAGCACACAAGTAGGGGCTACTGAAGACATAAACCACAATCAGAACACATTTCCAGGTTTGTTAGGGTTCTCTCTGTAAATAACTGGGCATCCTGGTCTGTAAGACACAACTGACCTGGGTGCAATGCCCCATCTCTCATCAACTGATAAACTCAGTCACACAGAGCATATCATAACTTCTGGGATGCTATTGAATATTTGTGTGGTTAAGGAACAAGAGTCAGCCACAGGTATTCCTTTACCACACACCTCCCAGGTTTCAGCTACTGTTCTCATGCTATAGGTGTAGCCGTGCACCAGACAGACACAATCCCTGTCCTACTGGCACTTCCAATACAGGGGTGAAATAGGTAGTAAACTCCGGGGGTGTGTGGCCACCTGCCACCCCTCCTCTCCCACCAGAGCTGCTCCGTCCTGCTCTGCAGCTTGCTGAATCCTGTGCTCTGACACGTGACCTTACAGCCCTGCCACGTTGCTCCGTCTTTCACAAACCTCGGAATTCTGGCCCACTAAAACACTTCCATCTTGTTACACAAGATTCTTCAACTCGGTAGAGCCATACTGACAAGAAACGGCAGGTCACTGGCCACCCGGCTGCTGGCAGGTATGTGAGACAGTGGAGTAAAAACAGACATTTGGCATCGGAGAGCACGTCTCTGCCTCTTACTGACTGAACAACATTGAGTATGTTACTTAGTCTGTCTAGATCTTGATTTGCTTCTCTGTAAACAACCTTCTCTTGGTGTGATGGTGAAGCTAAATATGACTACAAATCAAAGGCCTTAAGACAGAACAGGTGCTCACATAGGATGACTTCATTTCCCCTGGGTTCTAGAAAGATCCTCAGGTAGAGTAGGAAGATGAATTCATCAGAGCTCAGGACTGGAGGCAAGAGCCGTCCCGTGGCGTAATGAGAGGAGGAAGGTCAGCCCAGGCTGCACTCGGGGGGCAACACCTGTATTCACATGTCCCCCGAGGCCCCTAATGACCAGTAGGGTGGCCCCTTCCAGTATCATGAACTAGGCAGGGACCCACCTAACCCCTGCACATGCTGGGGCACGAGGTTGTGTCCCACCTTGCTCCCACAGGCTTCAGGTGGAAAGGAGGCAGAAGCTAAGCTGAAAGGAACCCGTCCGTGGACCCGGGTGTGGGAAGCTGGCAAAGATGGAGAGGCAGGAAAGATGCTCTGAGTGCTGGGAGGAAAGTAGAGGCTGGAGTGCCACGGAGATGAGGGTCAAGGCCAAGAAATGTGTCCCAAAGTGGTAGGTGCCCTGGCCACCAGGCTGGCAGAAGTCTAACATCTGTGGTGCCAGGAGCGAGTGACTGACCGCATGGCATGGTGAATGGCTCACCGCGGGGCAGGGGGCAATCTCAGAACGTCCAGCTTGTAAGGGCTCTGGAAGATCACCCTGCCTGGGAGCCCCAAACCTGCCTCTGACCCAGCACTAATAAACAAGAAGCCCCAGGTTTGAGCCGGGCCAAATACTTACATGCTCCTCATGTGATTCCTGTGGCCAGACATGGGCTATCTCCAACAAGCTCCAAGGAGATAGCTGTGCTGCCAGGTCACGGACCACATTTGAGGAGCAGGACCCCCCGACTGAATCCCCAGCAGGGGCCTCCCATCTTCTCCACTCTCTCCTCTTCAAGAGGTCATTGACCTCTGCTTGATTATCTCCTGTTAAAGGAACCTCATCACCTCTGACAGGGCCCATTCAAACTTTATCCCTCCTGGTACAACAGCTTGTGTGTATGAGCATTACCTCAGTCCTATTATTAAATTCTGTAGCCTATTCAATCCCTTGGCAGCTGTCACAGAAAATTATTACTTATATTTTTCTGCCATTTATCACTTTAAAGGTTATAACATTAACTAGAGGTTTTCAGCAGAAAATCAAGATGAATAAAGGCAGAAATCCATAAGATGCATAATACCACCAACTCGAGATCCCTGCTGCTGACATATGGGAGGGCTGCCTTCTAGCTCTTCTTTATTTTGATCTGAAACCTGGTGCCTTAGTCTTTCCCTCTCAAAGTGGCACAGAACAAGACTCAGCTGGGCCCTTGGCTCCGGCAGCTCAGGGCAGTGGCAGCAGTCCTCCCCTTGCTAATGCTGGCCTGCTCATCTTCCCCACCAACTGTGCAGCTCAGCAGCAAATTTCAGACAGAGAGGAATGAAAACTCAGACCCTCTGGGTGAAGATGACTCTGCTGACATCTGTGGGCTGTTTTCCTAGTCATCAGGATGGTTTTACAGTGAGCCATTCTTGTTCTTTCACTTGATACTGCTTGTCACTAATAAACAAACATTTTAAAGACTCTGAAACCACAAAACGGAATGTTTTTCACTGAGAAAAGTGGCTTGGCTCATGACCAATCATAGCTTCATCCTTTCTCCGTTTCTTTAGTATTAGGATCAGCTGAATGTGGACTCAAGTTGGAATGCCTGCGTTTGTACACCAGCCCCCTCATTTATTACTAACTGCAAACAACTGGACCAGTTATTTAACCACTGGTATGCCTTAATTCCTTATCTTTAAATAAGCATAATAATACAGGGTTCTTATGCCAGTTAAATTTGTTAATACATATCCATTTCTTAGAACAGTGTCTGACTCATGGGAAAAACTAAGCAGATAAGCAGATGACATCTGAAATATACACAGACACAACATCAAGCCAAATGGGTGAGATATATTGGGATGAGGACATAAGCTTGGTGCTTATTTGCCTAATTTAACCTTGAGACATACCTGAATTTAAAAAAAACACTAAAGTGCCCAGAGCCAGCAGAAGTCAGAACCAGGACTGTTGTCTGTGGCTCTGAGCCTCTGTGGAAGGGGCTGTCCTCTGAGTTATCAGCACGGCAGTGGGAACAGAGCAGGTGCTCAGTCAATATGCAGCAGCAGGTACTATGGTTACCATCCGTCCCACACGGCTGCCTCTGCCTAGTAGGCCAGTTCAGAGATGGCCCAGGTACAGAGTGGGAACCTGAACAACCAGTCACATTTTGAGTTGGGACTAGTTCTCTATGCCATTGAGGAATCCACGTCCCTCCCTTTGTACACTGCTCAGACCTCTGGTGGGGCATCAGATGCTCTCAGTCTGGAGAGAGCTGGACTGAGTCCCCAGGAAGCCACTGGCTCCTCTCTGGGCAATTAGTGCATTCTGACAATTATAGTAGTTCTCTAGAAAGCCACTAAATGGCACCCTGATGACAAGAGAAAGATAATGTTCAACCCTACACACCTAACTTCCTATTAGAAAATTACTTAGACACTGGGGACAATCTGGCTCATTAATAAATAACGTCATGTCTTGTTCTAATCCGGACTGAGATTACCCCATACACTGATCCTTGGATTTATAACTCTTCCTCTTTTTTCCCCTCATTGTCCTTCCCTGTATGTTTTAAAAGATTGATTGTCGTATAATTGAGACACACTAAACTACATATATTTTAAGCATATAATCTATCAAATTTTGATACTCAGATACCTCTTGGTGTCATTGGGGAACTGGTTCCAGAATCTTCCACAAATACCAAAATCTGTGCACATTCACTCCCCACAGTCAACCTGCATATAGGAAAATCACCCCTCCATATATATAAGGGTTTCAAATTCTGCAAATATTATATTTTTGATCTGTATTTAGTTGGAAAAAAATCTACATGTAAGTGGGCCCTGGTAGTTCAAACTCATGTTCAAGGGTCAAGTGTGCTTTAAACCATGTCTACATTACTTACAGTATATAATACATAGTATGCAAATTGTTGTTTTATACTGTATGTGTATTATTTTTTATTTATATCATTTTTATTGTTGTTTTTTTTCCTGAATATTTTCTATCTCCGGTTGGTTGAATCCACAGTTGTGAACCTGTGGATACAACTGGCCAGCTGTACATAAACATCCATGAAGTCGATGCCAAAATCAAGCTGATGAACCTCTCATGTCCGTCATCTCCTCTCCTCAGTTTCCTTGTGACCCTTTCTGGTCCTTCCTTCCTGCATCTCATGGTCCCAGGCAGCATCCTGGACTATCACTGATCTGCTCTCTGTCACTATTGATCAGTTTGCATTTTCCAGAACTTTCTATAACTGGAAACCTATCACAGGCACCCTTTTTCCCTTCACGCACCAGCTGGGACTAGCAGTATGACACAGAGTAGGAACAGGAAAGGCGAGAGCAGAGGCCCTGGCCTTGCTTCTGCTCTTGGGAGTGAAGAATTCAGTCTTTCACTCTTAGCTGTGCGTTTTTTCTGGAAAGTTCAAGGAAATTTCTTTCTACTTCCTGTTTGTTAAGAATTTTTATTGGCAATAGATGTTTGACTTTGTCAAATATTTTTTTCTGCACCTACTGAGCTGACGCAGAATATGTTCATTAAAAAGGCACGTTACGTTGCCTTTCAAATGCTTTACCAGGCTTGCATTCCTGGGGTAAATTTCACCAGATCATGACATGGTATTCTTTTTATCTATTGCTGGATTTGATTTGCTAAACTTATGCTTAGATTTCTGCATCGATACTTGTGTACTACTGAGGCAAGATTTTTGTGTGTTTTGCTCCGTTCCCCGCGAGTCCTGAGACTTTCGGCTCTGGCTGGCGGGAGCAGACACGATTCCCAGCCCTGTGTGTGCCGGGCACTGTGAGGCTCGCTCATCCTTAGAGGATTCTTCGTTTGTATGGGGCCGTCTCCTGAGCTGCTCGGGCTGCTCTGCACACACTGAAGTGGACTTCACAGATCTCTGGAGTTTTCACTCTGCAGCTATGTCCCCTCTGGTCATTTGCCCCCTGCCCCCTAGCTACCTTTGTGTCCCTAGACCCCCAGCTCCATCTCTTCAACTCCAGAATACCATAGGATCAACTGGATTCCCTCTCCCTGTCCCCAACCCCAGGCAGTAAGCTGGGGCAGTTAAAGGGCTCGCTTTGTTTCCTGTCTCTCAAAGGATTGCTGTCTTTCATTGCCTTTTGTCCAGTGTCTTGCAAACCATCATTTCATATATTTTGTCTTGTTTTTGTTTTTATTTTATGTGAGAGGATAAATCTGATCCTTGCTTTTACATATTGGATCAAAAGGGAAGCCTCTACCATTTCACTCCTTTTTAAAATTTCAGACTATTACGCAGGTATGCATGTTTTCATTACATCATTTGCTTTTTCACATTTTAAATCAAAGGTATTAAGAGTGCCTTTGACCTATACCCTGATTATTTCTACTTGGTTAACAGGTTATCTGGCCTCTCCCCTTTAAGTATCGTCTGTGGAGTGTTTGAGATGGTGTTTTGCATCCAGTTTTCCTATGAATTTCTGGGAGTTATTTTTGAAATCAACAATATCATCTAAAATGTGTTTTATTTCCCACTGGTCTTTGTTTCCTTCCTTTACCACTTAGCTAATGCTTCTCTTCTAATGGGTTCCTCCCTAACATTTGTTACAGACGTGTCAGCTGCACTAATTGTTCATGGCACCAGAGCTTTTAAGTTGTTATTGATCTTTTTTATCATTTAAATAAGAAATATATCATGAAACACATTTATTTGATTGTTTAATAGCTGATGTCCTTGTCTAGTGGACAAGGGCAGCTGGTGGAGTAAAAAACAAAAAAAATTTTTTTTGAGACAGAGCCTCAAGCTCTGGGTAGAGTGCCATGGCATCACAGCTCACAGCAACCTCCAACTCCTGGGCTCAAGAGATTCTCCTGCCTCTGCCTCCCAAGTAGCTGGGACCACAGGTACCTGACACAACAGCCGGCTATTTTTTGGTTGCAGCCATCATTGTTGTTTGGTGGACCTGGGCTGGATTCGAACCTGCCAGATCAGGTGTACGTGGCTGGCACCTTAGCCGCTTGAGCCACAGGCACCAAGCCAGAAACAAAAAAAATTTAATCATATACAATAAAACAATAAACTGGATAAACACAGCCAAACTGATATTTATTGAAGGCTTGTTATTGGCCAAGTACTGAGCTGAGGGTTACCCCCATATTATCTTAATGAATCTTTGCCTTATAAAGTAGACATTTCTCCCCCTCCTATTGCTGTAGATAAATTAAGTTTCATAAAGATTCAGTAATCACTGTCGGTCATTTGGCTGCTAAGTGGAGGAGCCAAGATTTGAACTCGGGTTGTCTGATTCCTAAATTCCAAATTCTTTCTCCTCTAACCTATTGACTCAAGAAGAAATAAACCTTTTGTTGATCACTGGACTTTTCAACATGTACTCCCTAGCATGCCTGAGTGGAGAAAGGCATGGTAAAATCCTCTCAAAAGCAACAGAAATGTCAAAGTCCTTTGAAGGAGACTTTTAACCCATGAATTTCTTTCGTCCTCCTTCTCAAACTGAAATCCTAGTGGACAAATAAAGCCGTATGAATCTCTCTCCACCCACAGTTTTTCAGATCATAAGGAGAGTTAAGCCTGGGATGAAGTCCTGGCGCTGCCATTGATAAGCAGCAAATGACAACTACAAATAATAAAGGCAGTGAGTGAGGTGGGCTGGTTTCTGCTTAGAAAAGGGCCTGTCTTGCTTATCTGAAGTTAAAGTCAGTTCCAAATAAATGCAGTATGAATTCCATATCTAGGCATCAGAAATCAAAGTCATAAAGTATTAAAATATTCGGTAATTTTTCGTAATCCGGATTTGGAAGATGTCTAAGTAAATGAAATCCAGAAACCACACAAGAAAATATTTGGCAGATACAACAACAAAATTTTTAAATTTACATCTGTACCAAAACGTAGCATTGCAAAAACTCCCAAGGAAGCTCAAGCAATAGAATTGAGAGGAAATCTTCCTGACACAGGTAGCAAAGAGTCAGATGTCTTAGTTGTACTGTCCTCCTAATGAGTCTCATAATTAACTTCACCAGAGCCACTTGGTGCAGGGAACTTTGTCTCCTAGGCCACCCTCCTGCTGGGTAAGATCTGGAGTCTCTCTCCACCCACGGTTGTTCAGATCATGAGGAGCCTTAAACAAGCCTCGGATGAAGTTCTGGTTCTGCCATTTATGTGCTCTGTGATATTAGGCAAGTTCCCAAATCTCAGTTTAATGACCCTCTGGGAATAGCAACAGCACTCAGCTCCTAGCATGTTTTGTTTATTTGTTTTATTTTGTGAGAATCACTTAGCATTGTCTCTGGTTTATTGTAAGTATTCAATAAATGAAGGCCATTGATTACTGTCACATCCTCATTGCAAAGGCAACATCTGGCACGTACATTCAGTAAGTATTTGTTGAATAAATAACTTTTATGAATCAGTAAGAAAAAGACATAGAAAACGCATAGAAAAATAAGTAAAGGATAGGGTAGGTAACTTACAGGAAAATGCAAATGTTTGCAAAGACGTGGAGAGAGGCTCACTTGTGTGCATAATAATAATGATAGAAATGCTAATTACAACAATAACAATTTCACTTCCTTTTATCCTTCCAGATTGGAGAAACAATTGATCAAGTCCCTTTAGTTCTGCCCTGTGAAGAAAGGGCAAGTTTGAGTTGTGAACATGTGTAGGGTGGCGCGGGAATACAGGAAAGTGAGTAGTGAACCCAAGATGTGGACTCTGTTCTCACATTTCAAGAAAAATTTTATTAATATCTTTTGTGGAAACTTAGCAAAAATATTATTCTTAGAACTGTTCTAATTTTGAACTTTGTTCTTTTTTTAGTAGCCAATGTATATTCTATCACTGGATTTATCTGACAAAAACAATGTGTTTATCAGTGGCACAAAAGCACTAAATAGGCTTTGATCTTTGCCTATCTAAAAAAAGATCTTTGTTAAATCAAAAAAAGTATTGCGTCGTCATGTCCTAGATACTATATCTCCACCTGTGCAACCTACTAGAATTTTCTATTTGATAAAAGCTCTTTGTTAAATAAAAAAAGTATTGTGTCATTATGTCCTAGATACTATATCTCCATTTGTGCAACCTACTAGAATTTTTTTGGATGTCATGAGTAGCACGGGCATGTAAAATGGCCACCAGAGAGACCGAAAGATTGGGAATTACCCATCCCAATCAAGAGTGAAAGCCCACATCCATCATGCCAGGTGACTGTAGTGTCAGTTTGGAAGTTGATGACTGCCCCCAACACCAGCAGAGAAGCTCCCACTCCAACATCAGCCTCAGTCAACCCACCCAAAGCTGGTGCCAGGCAATTGAAAGAAAGAAGAGGGAGCAGGAGGGAGAACATAATCCTGTTTCACTCTCCCAGAAAACTTTAACTGCATCGTATTCAGAGAATTTCTACCAACCCCAAGTCTCACAGTAGTATTAACATGCAGTTGTTGTATGGTCATCAATAATAAAGTTTCAACATTCTGCCCAAAGCTGATTGTTATCTTTTGAGCCAAAGTTTGAATAAAGCCAATAAAATCACAAATAAACTCACACTCTTCCTGGTATGTTTATTTCCAAGGGTAACAGAGTATAACAGGAATCTGTCATGGACTATCTATGCCTGAAGCTCACCTACCCTCCCACAAGATACTGGCTTTGAGAACTGCAGAGTGCAGATTAGGTAGTCATCTAACTTGCTACCTGTCTGCTGGCAGCAAACTGATGGTCAGGTAAGAGACAGACGCCCAGCTCTGACACGAGACAGAGGCTCTCTGGGCCTCCTCTACACCTCACACTGGCCGTAAGGACCTTTGGCCATTGCAAAGACCTAGTTTGTTGCTAATTTGAATTATTTATGGTCAATCCTCCATTTCATTCTTCACTATCCCCAATACCAGCTTTCCTGAAGAGGATAAAACAGGTCACATTCCTGTGTCCCTCTGTTATGTGGGCCACAGTCAGGGCTTCTCCCTGGGGTTTCTTGTCCTTGACTTTAGGAACAAATCTGAAGAAAAGAAAGGAGTGGGGACAGGGGTTGGAAAGGCCAGGGGACAAGCCGGGCAGTGCACATACACTGTTGTACACAAAATCTTCTTCAGGGTGATGTGACTGCCTCAACTCTGACTCCTTTAGGCTGCATGCCTTCCCACGAAGCCTCTTCTCTGTCTCTTGTCTGTTCCCAGTGAAGTCATTCCCCTGAAGCCCCATTCCCCTTACCGACCTCTTGGACATATCTGAATCCCCCAAGTAAATCTGGCCTAGACTTTCCCAACACTGGCATGTCAGACAAACAGTAAGCACCAGCTCCTGCACTTGAATTAGAATGGGAGGATAATTGAGGGAATACTGACTACTTGTGCTTTTTTGAAAAAACTTGAAAAATTAGCGTCCCTGCTGGCCACCTTGCCTACATATTCTGGGTCTATATTTATGCCTGCTCCAGATAGAAGGTTTCGTTTCTCTTTTATTTTCCCAGTTCCATTTCAAACAGAGTGCATCTTCTAAGAGTGCTCAGTAGACTGACTGTTGAAGTTTCCCAAATCTCTCAGCAGCGGCTCCAGTTTAGCGAGAAAGAGAAAGATGTAGCAACCATCCTTTTGTCAGAAGGAGATATAGAAGAGGGGGGGAATGCTGTTTGTTTTTTTTCCCAAAGTCTCAATGTTTATTTTTTATATAACAGGTATCTTGGATCTGTGTAGAAAATCTATATGTCAGGATACTGAACTTATATGTTTAATATAGTGCTCATACGGTTTTTTTTTTAATTTTTTGGTCTTGTTTATTTGGTTTTTGTTGCTTGCTTTGTGTTGTTAGTTACTAAGTCTTCGAATCACACTCTATCGTTAAGTGGAACACATCACTCTCCAGTAGTTAGAATTGACAGCAGAGTTTTACATTGTGTTTTGGTGGGTGTGGGTTCAAAATTAGGTCATCTGGCATGAACTTGATTTGAAAGAAACTTTTTCTTAGACACCTAGAAGCCTAAGTTTAATAGATGTGACTCAGGCAAGCTTCCAGAGCAAGCTTCCTTCTTGTGGGAGGAAGTATTCAAGTGCTAGTTCTATTTGGGGGGTGAGCTGTATCTCAGAAATATCTATCATTATAGAACTTTCAAAAAAAAGTTTGCTTTTTTGTCATTGAAGCTTTATGCTGTTTTCTAAACTTAAGCTTTTACTTATTTCTGTTGTATCACCAGATGATTTAAATTGGGGGAAGCATTTTAATAAGGAGAAAACTTAAAACATCAGCACATTTGGCATTTGAAGTTATGCTGATTGGCTGGCATATTTTAAAACATATCAGATAGGACAGACATCAGTGTTTGACAAATTTTTACACAAAACATGTTGTAAAGAAACAAGTGAAAGAAAAAAGTCAACAAAATTTTTAATACAATTTAAAAGACAAATGCACAGAATTGCAGTAGGTGTGTTAACTCCATGTAGAATTTTAAATGACTTTTGTGGTTTATAATCCTTTTAAGATTCAATCTGGAAAATTGCTTTGGAACAATGAAAACCTAAAATCAAATCATAAAACAGACTAACGGATAAAGACTGTAATACAAATGGGCATATTTTATCCTGCCTGTTCAAAGCGAGAGCATATTTCCATTCTTTTTATAAGTACCAAGAAGGATCTACATTAACTTGCCTTATAATAGTCATTTCCTTTGCAAAATTTTAAGTTATTTATAAAACTAATTTGATTATGATTTTTTTCTTTTCACTGTTACTTGCTAAATCTATTTTTGGATATGTACCACTAAAAGAGTCAAAATCACACAGGTATTGATGGACACAAAACCATGGTGTTCTAAAATAGCTGTTGCAAGGACCAGATTGTATGCAGAATTTTTAGGGCACAGGTTTTTTTTTTTTGTTTTTTTTTTTCTGAGATACAGTCTTGCTCCATCAGCCAGCCTGGAGTGCAGAGACACAATCATAACCCACAGCAACCTCAAACTCCTGGGCACAAGGGATCCTCTGCCTCATCCTCCTGCATAGAAATACACCTGCCCAATTTTTTTCTTTTTCTTTTTTTTAGTTTTTATAGAGATGGGTCTCACTAGGTTGCCCAGGCTGGTCTCAAACTCCCTCCCACAAGCGATCCTCCCACCTCTACCTCCAAAGTGCTAGAATTACAGGTGTGAGACATTAAGCCCAGCCCTAGATTTCACTTTGAAATGATCACCTTTGTATTTGAATTCTGCTTATAATCCAGTGTCTGCCAGGCAGAAACAGATAGAACAAGATCAAAACCTGTATCTTCCTGGTATGCTTTATTCCTCCAGTTTCTGCACAACTTCAGAGCACACTGGCAGTCCCTGCTGCAGTCTCCATGTGACTGGGTTTTAATGTATCACA
Organism: Loris lydekkerianus; assembly: GCA_963574355.1. Taxonomy (NCBI): domain Eukaryota; kingdom Metazoa; phylum Chordata; class Mammalia; order Primates; family Lorisidae; genus Loris; species Loris lydekkerianus. Next base: position 4,776 of record CAUYPK010000458.1, on the reverse strand, counting down.
GCATGTCCCAAGGGTAGAGAAAATTATGCTACCTGAACCCTTTATCTGTAAGCAGCAATACAACAGGGCAATGTAAAATAGAAGACAGATTTATTTAGACATAAACAATGTAAAAATATTATTCGATACAGGAAACATAAAATCTAATATCCCAATAAATCTAGCTGGCAAGCCTTACCTTATTGCTAAATGATTGCACAAAAGAACAAACTTTCTTTAATATTTCCAGGTTGACAAATGCAATCTGTCCTGTCTACAGCCTTCTAACTTTGTCAGGGCCTATAAAGTCCTTCTCTCTTGGGTGTCAATGTTTCGAGGAGGTTTATAGGATTTCAGTCTAGCCTGTTGCAGTTTACTAGGGCCCTCCCCTTACTTTTTGTCCCCTAACATGAAATGTAAATCATAAAGTATATGAAATGTAATATCATAAAATGCTCATATTTTGTCTTAAAATTATTAACCAGTTATAAATATGATCAAGTCCAGCATATCTCAAACATTAATGTGCGTACAAATCACCTGGGGATCTCGTAAAAGCAGATTCACATTATTTTGGGTGAGACCCGAGGTTCTTCCTTTTGAAAAAGTTCCCAAGTGTAACCAGTGCTGTATGTCTGTGGTCCACATTTTGCGTTGCAAGAATTTATATGACCTCATTTTCAAAAGAAAAATAGGACCCAAATGGTTTTAGAAACTTAAGTTTTCATGGATATTTAGGACCATTATATTGGAACATTTATTAAACTCTTTGTACATGTGGGCCTAGAAAGCATTTCAGGGCATGGTCCTTAAGCAAGATTATAATTAGCTCTGTCCTCGCAGAGCTAGAGGGGTAGTAGGGAGTCAGGGTGGGGGAGGGGGTCCAGGTGGAGAAGAGGACAATCTACTTTTTGCTCACAGTTGGAGCCAGAATCCGAGCTTCCCTGATTTCCAGACCATGGTCCTGCCTGGCTTCCAGCCTCCTGTCCTCTTTACAGCCGTCACACGTGCTGCCTACCTTCTCCCACCCTCCAGGCCTCTATTTTCATCACCTTCTCCAAACTATATGGTAAACACCTCTATTTCAAAGGCCCAGTGAAGAAATGACTGATCATTCCCTGTTAAGGGCCATGGACATTATCCTGGGAATCCCTGAAGGGTTTTAGCAGGAAAATGGCGCTAGTGAGCTAGAGCTTCCTCTGTGTTGTTGACTAATTGCAGCAGCGGCACCCAGGGTGGTGTCTGGAAGTAAGAATTCAGGAAGTATTTATTGAACACGTGAATGCATTTTGGACAGGCTCACTCCTCCAAATGAGGAATGGCGTGGTGAGAATAATTCTTCTCTATGAGGTTTAGGGAGGAGGAGTTGACCATCTTTTCTGCACCTTTACCCCAAGCCATGAGGCTGGCATTTGTCATTTAGTCTCGTGAGAAGTCCTTCCAAAAATCAGAGAGAGTAGTAGCTGCAAACTGGTCCTGTCAGAGTGCAAGCCCAAGTTTTCTATTCCCCAGCACTCCTCCCACCCGCCTTTTCCTAGCCCACTACTATTATACTTCAAAAGCATGTTACCAGTGTGATAGGTATCACAGTGCTAAAACAAATGCATATTGGATACAAATTAAAAAAAAGTAAAGTGGTAAGTGTAGCAAAATGATTAAACACTCAGTGTTAGGAGTCAAATACATCTGGTTTCAAATTCTGTTTCTGCCACCTATTAGTGAGCTTGGGCAAGTTATTAATCTCCCTGAGTTAGGTTCCTCTTTCTAAGTGGCAGTAACAGCACCTACTCCATAGAACTGTTGTGAGAGAAAAAGTAATACACTGCCTGGGAAGAGTCTGGAAGAGTACTTAGCACATGTCCAGGGTTCAATAGGTAGAAATCTTATTACTTATTCTTATGGTTGTTAATAAATGTTCTTAAATTTTATTTGGATAGATATAGGCTAATAATAAAGGAAAATTTCCTCTTTACCATTGGAAGGTTGCAAATAAACTGAAGATTTTTCAGAATAGAATGTAGAACAGTTTATTCCTGATGAGTTAATTATAATCTTGCTTAAGAACCATGCCCTGAAAATGCTTTCTAGGCCCACATCCTTTGTTTTCTTGACTAAATAAAGAGGGCAATCAGAATACTGGCCTACTTTATAAATTTTGTAAAGAATGCCAAACTCGAATGTTGACAATAGTTTGAAAAATGTAAGGTAACATATACATTTTAACTAATAATTATCTTTTCCTCTGAAGTCCAATCAAAAACTATGATGCCAGGAAGGCTATGTTAACCAGTGTGATGAAAATATTTCGAATTGTATATAAAATCAGTGCATGGTACCCCATGATTGCATTAATGTACACAGCTATGATTTAATTAAAAAAAAAAAAAAAAAAAAAACTATGCTGGTAAGCCACCAACTGAACAGTCTTTCTCTCCCAGCTGCTCATCAATGGTGCGGTGGAAATGCCCCCAAATATGTAGAAATACATTTTGGGAGTTGCCATGGCAACCTATAGACCACTTTAGAATGCCTTAAGTCTGCAAGACTCAGTTATGTTACAGTCAAGATAATCAATCACAATATTAGACCAACATGAAGTATAATTCAAATCAATTTCCATTTTTATTCAGTACATCATACTTTATATAGTAATTTTTCTTCGTAGCTTGCCTTTCACCTTATGTAAAAACATAAATAACCTGCTTCGACAACTATGACTACACTGTTGGTATCTAGTCATATCTCACAAATAAATATTTATCTTTTAAATATCTCTTTTCCTTGGAAATATTTCCTTGAAGACACATGCCAGACTGAAATTTTGGAAAACTGTTACATTTCTCTCTGTATTTTTATACAAGACCAAATGAAAACACAGCTTACCATTACCATTTTGTGAGAAACCTTGTTTAATCATTTAATGAATGCTTTCGGGCTGGGTGTGATAACTCATGCCTGTAATCCCAGCACTCTGGGAGGCTGAAGCAGGTGGATTGCCTGAATTCATGAGTTTGAGATCAGCCTGAGCTAGAGCAAAACCCTGTCTCTAAAAAATAGTTGAGCATTGTGGTGGGTGCCTATAGTCCCAGCTGTGTGGGAGGCACGAGGATTGCTTGAGCCCAAGAGGTTTCTGTGAGCTAAGACGTCATGGCACTCTACTGAGGGTGACCAACTAAGACCCTGTCTCAAAAAAAAAAAAAAAAAAAAAAGAAATCATTTAATGAGAAGTTCATATTTTCTTTGAAGTCAATTTATTGTTAACCTAATTGATAATTTCAATTCACAGATCCAGTTGTGTATAGAAAAAACCAAGACAATAAAATATCTGATATATTAATGGTGTGATTTCCTGCCTAAGAAGAAGGTATAACTAAGTAGTTCTGATTAACCACATGACAAAAACAAAAAGTACGGGTGCTGTCAATCTTAGCCCTCATACACTTGAGGAAAAATTAATTTAAAACCACTATTTAATTTTCAGGAAAAATTTTCCATTCTTCAGTAAATTATGCCATTGAAGACATATCAGTTGCAAATGTCAGCCCACAAATACTAAAGCCTTCATGGGCAGCTTCAAGCTTATTTACCTATAGTTTACTTACTTGTGAACTTTTGACTCCTTTCTTCTCCCTTGGACAGGGAGATGATGGTTCAAGATGATGATGATTGTTCAAGAATTTTTTTCTCCTCCTCTAATTCTTAAAAAATAATCCAAGCCATGAATCACCAACCAGTGTTCTCTGATGATTTTTTAAAAGCCCAAGTAAATAGCACATAAAGATGGCCAGATTTGGAAGAGAGTTCACATCTTCTTATATCAAATATATTCAGCTTAGCATGACCTCCAATTTGATTCTTAATTTAGTCAGGAAACAAAAATCTTGGACAGAGGCCAGACCAAATTACATGCTACAGCAAATAGACTAATAATTTGGCACCCCTCCAAGCCCATGTTTCTTAAATATTTTTTCAATATTTATTTAAAGGTGGAGAAGGGAGGCCAGGTGTGGTGGATCATGCCTGCAATCCTACCACTCTGGGAGGCGGAGGCAGCTGGATCGCTTAAGCTCAGGAGTTTGAGACCACCCTGAGTCTCTACTAAAAATAGAAAAAATAGCCAGGCATCATGGTGGGCACCTGTAGTCCCAGATACTCTGGAGACTGAGGCAGAAGGATCACTTGTGCCCAAGAGTTTGAGGTTGCAATGAACTATGTTGCCCTGGCTCTCTACCCAGGGTGACAGAGTGAGACTCTAGCTCAAAAAAAAAAAAAAAAACAACTAATAATAATAATATAATATTAGGTTGTTTCAAAAGTTTTGTCCGTTTTAATGTCATGTGTTTTTGTAGCTCCATATCTCAATAAATATTTATTCTACTGTGTCGTCGTATATACTGATCGATGGAGAATTTTGTACTCTATACATTGATGCTGTTCATTTTTTTCTATTTTTAATTTTTTTTATTCTTTTCAGCCTATTACTATATGATGTCATTAAGTGATTTTCGGCCAATTTTTCTCTACGAATTCAAATTGAACCAAAGCGCTGCCGAAACAGCCCGAAAAATTAACCAGGCATTTAGCAATGATAGTATTAATGAACGCACTGTTCGACGTTGGTTTGCGAAATTTCGTTCCAGAAATTTTAGCCTCGAAGTTGAGCCCCGAAGTGGTCGATCTAGAGTAATCCAGGACGAGGATTTGAGGACCCTGGTGGAGACTGACCCATCACAAATGGTGCATGGGATGGCGGAAGAACTGGGTGTCAGCTCCCATGTGGTTTTTGATGGTTTAAAA
>CAUYPK010000457.1:0-10105 GCA_963574355.1 Loris lydekkerianus | reverse complement strand
CCCTGGTTTCTAATCACATGGTCTGGGTGAGATAGCCCCTGGTTTCTAATCACATGGTCTGGGTGAGATAGCCCCTGGTTTCTAATCACATGGTCTGGGTGAGATAGCCCCTGGTTTCTAATCACATGGTCTGGATGTGTGAACAGGCAGAGGAGTCCCAGGTGTGGGACCAGCCACATGTGAGCTTTCAAAGGGAATCCAACATGCCACCCCTCTACCACACTCACTAGGAATCTCAGGACCCTCCCCTAGGCTACCTTCTTTCTCCATCCTTTCACTTCTTCCCACAGCCATCCCTCCACCCCTCCATTTTCCTGGTCAATACCCTCATCCACCTTGCCTTTCCCTTCACTTTCAGTCAGTCTCATAACTCAGAAAGGAACAGAAATTCAGGCTGAGATCACATGTTTTAAGAATTTATTCTATGCTCTCTGCAGGTGTATTTGAGGACAATAATGGTGTCCCTGGTATCAAAGGTCTTTTCCCACATCCAATGCTCAGCTGTGTGAGAAAATAGATCTGATCAACACACTGATCAGGGAGCAAAACTGAGTCCCAAAGCCCTGAAAAAGCATGCCCAAGGTCACCTTGCCCTTCGGATAAACCCACCCAGAACAGGAGCTTGCAAAGGACCTCAGAGTCAGAGAAGACCCCAGCACCTGGCTCCATATTGCTCCTGCCTCCTGGGAAACTGGGTGGGAATGATTCCCATTCTTCCTACCTCAGAGGGGACACTTGTGCCATTGGTGGGGATCTTCCTCTGACCACAGGGATTACTCCTTGGGTGATCTGGACTCCAGAATTAATCCCATAAAACGGGAAGAAATTTGGACCTTACAGGGCACAAAAACTTTTCCCCTTAATAACTCTTTCACAAAAAGTTAAAGGATGTGCTCCAGAGAAGAGGGAATTAAAAAAAGAACAAGATTTGTGGTCCATGGAATCTGGGCACCAAACCATGAGGATAGTAGAGTTAGGAGTTGACAAGGAAGGCAGCCCAGAAAGAAACAAGGGGACCTGAGCTGGTGGGAAGTGAGAGAGACTTCACCAAGACACGACCTTGATAACAACCATCATGAGAACAAGGGGATTGAGAAGGAATTTACTTAACCGGTGGGGGTGCAGAATACATATATTAAAGTAGAAGATCATGGAGAGCAAAAAAAGGAAAACCCCAGGGAATTATTAAATTCCTGCAAAATTATGGAACATATAGAAAGAAAATGGCTGAGGTTTAAGTAACATTCCCATAACTAAATAATTGCAGAGACCAGAGAAGCCCCCAGGACCTTTGACCTTAGCAGCCTGATTCACTCCACTCTGTGTCTTGGCTCCTTTCTAGAACTTCACATGACCAACTGTCCTCTAAATTCATCCCCTTGAGTAATTTTTCTCCCCCATTTCCTATACCCCCACTACCACCATTTCTGGAAGAATATTCTTTCTGTACGTGCCTGTGGATTTGTCCAGTGACGAGTGGACAAAGAGGATGGAAATGTGCTCACCCAGCACAGCCAGAGGGAGGCAGCCCCTAGTGCTCCTGTGGTGATGACAGCCCCCAGGACCTGGGGCTGGAGGGCTCCCTGAGATTCTCAGGGCAGAGGGAGAAATCTCCTGAGGGTGAGAAGGAAAAGCCAGAATTGGGAAGTTGCTGCTTGTTTCACAGAGACTGCAAACATACTGGAAAAGCATGGAGTAAGACGGGAAGAAAGTTTAGCAAAGGGCCCTGGGGTGTGGGCAGAGGTGTAGGGGGGAGGGCTATGGTGGACTCCCTGGGCACTGGTGGGGGTGGGGAGCAGGTTTACTCCTAGAAGGGACTATGGATACTTGAGGGTTAGGATAATTACTGAGTGATGATTACATATATGTCTTAAGGACCTTGAGGTACATTATGTTTTAACAACTGGAAGTGAAGGGCAAAGAATTAAAACTTCATAAATAAAACCAAGCTGGGGTGAGGTAGAACCCATGGTCAACCCTGATCCTGCATTTCCAAAACCTCCTATTCCTGTGCATATCCTCTGACCTCCTGGATCCCCGACCCTCCTGTGTCCACAGCTCCCTCTCCTGTGATGATACTGGGGTCTCCAGGACAAGAGATGGACAGATGGACCCGTGCTGAAGCCCTGTCAGTCTCTGTGCTTTTGCAGGAGAAACAGCAGCCCAGCCCGACAGAGGCTTACTAGGAAAAAAGAAAGTTTCTCCCCCAGACCCCAGTTCAGGGTCTCCATCCCAGCTCCAGTTCCCTAAAATTGAGAGCTCAGCCCAGTGGGGTTTTGACCACGTGTCCCCTCCCCCACGCTGCTGTCCCGCTCTACACTGGCAGATCCTCCTACCAGGCTCAGGTTCAGAGTCCAGTCCTCACAGGACCGGTCCTCATGGCACCGTCCCGCACCGTAAGGCTTTGAATCCCGCCGCTCAGGATGGTCTCGACCAGTCTCCTGTGGAGAGCGTCCGCGGTGCTCTAGTACTGATCAGCTCCCGCTGACGGGGAACTAGGCTGACCTAGAGACATTTGGGTCTTCTGAGTACAAATCTCCCTTGTGGTCTTGGAACCACAGACTCCTCCGTAGCAAGAATGAAACCTCTTGGCTTTGTAAGGGGATATGTCAAACCACAGATGTCCTAGGTTATGTACACCGTTGGCTCTTAAGAGATAAATTCTATACTTAGGCAAAACGACCTGCTTTTTCCATTAAAATGTGCTGGGTGAAAAACTTTGAGCGGACCCAGTATCCCAGATGCTGTTGCCTCGCGTTGGCCCCGGCTGGGGGTTTGAGGGCTCCTCTTTCTCTCCAGGGCCGAAAGAAGCCGGCAGCTTGAACAACCTTCCCCCGGGACTCGAATTTCCACTTGGTCCTGAGAATCCCGGTGGGCGGGTCTGGAAAGTCTTTTTCCCCCTGTGCCCCTCCATCCCCAACCCTTGTCTGGAAAACTCTGAAACTCCGCGGAAGCAGGTGGATAAATAAGAGAGGCGGGGCCAGTGGAGCAGGACCCCAGAGTTCTACCTCGGAGCCGCGCGGCTCGCGGCCCCTGGAACCGAGCCCTGGAAAGACCGGTCTGCCCAGGCGGGACCCTCGGTTCCTGGCGACCCCATCTCCTCCACCTCCAGCTTGGGGCGGCATGGGAGAATCGGGTGATTGGAGAGAGCCCAGGAAGGAAAAGGAAGCTTCACTCCATTGCGGGTGACTAAGCGCTGCGCAGAATCGTCACTAAGTTCATTTGCAATTGACTCCTAGGCGTGGTCAGGGTTATTCCCCTGCTGTGCACCCAGGTCCGCACTTTTACCCCCGTGCTAATTCTGCCAGCTCCAGGGGAGAGCTGAACCCTGGAGACTTTTGAATCCGACAGACGATCAAGCAGCTGTGCAGGCCGGCTCCGAACCCAGAGAAGGAAGCTTGGGTGTGAAGATGTCTTTGAAAAAGAGTTATATATTGGCGGCGTAGGAGTAGGGCTTCGGCCCCGTGTACCGGAGGTGGCGGATTCAAACCAGGCCCCGGCAGAAAAGAAAAGAAAAGAGGGGTGGGGAGGGGAGGGGAGGGGAGAGGAGAGGAGAGGGTTATGCAAAGCAAAACTCAGATTCATGTTTGCATTCCCCTAATAGGGGTCCTCAAACTATGGCCCGCGAGCCACATGAGGCGGTGTGATTGTATTTGTTCCCGTTTTGTTTTTTTTACTTCAAAAATAAGATATGTGCACTGTGCATAGGAATTTGTTCATAGTTTTTTTTTTAAACTATAGTCCAGCCCTCCAACGGTCTGAGGGACAGTGAACTGGCTCCCTGTTTAAAAATTTTGAGGACCTCTGCATGGAATACGGACCATCAATTAACTAGTCCCAGGAGTGAAGGTAAGAGGCCTAAAACCGGTCTTCTGTGTCCTATGTAGCCCTTCTCTGATAAAGCGGGTCTCTACTACACTTGAAAAAAACTAAACCCTCAGCGGAGGGTCGCAGCTGCCAACCCCAAATCTGCTGCCTCTGCCTCTGCTCCCCTCACACTGTCCAGGAGCGGTTACTACCTGGAGCTAAGTGCTGGGCCAGAGGAGCTTCATAGTGGGAGGTGAGTGAGCACTCAGGTTCCAAAACTGACTGGGCCCCTGAGGCCAGCTCCCACTCTGCCTGTCCTCCAAGTCCTCACCAGCCCCGTCTCCAGAATGGGAGTCCCCTAGGGAGGCAAATATTCTGGGGTCACCTGGACTTTGCTGCAGCAGAAGATAGACTTGAGGGGAGCGGAGTAGGGAAGCTGCCAGTGAAACCTAGACCACAGTGGAAAGGGGAAGGGGAATGTTGGGAACTCAAAGCTTTCACAGACAAGACTGAAGGAAAGAACTGGAGTTGGCAGGTTCGAATCCAGCTTTGGCCTGCTAAACAACAATGACAACTACAACCAAAAAATAGCTGGGTGTTGTGGTGGGTGCCTGTAGTCCCAGCTACTTGGGAGGCTGAGGTAAGAGAATCACTTATGTCCAAGAGTTTGAGGTTGCTGTGAGCCGTAACGCCACAACACTCTCCCCAGGGAAACAGCTTGAGGCTCTGTCTCAAAAAAAAAAAAAAAAAAAAGTGGTGCCTATGGCTCAAGGAGTAGGGTGCTGGCCCCATATACCAGAGGTGGTGGGTTCAAACCCGGCCCCAGCCTAAAACTGCAGAATAAAAAAAATAAAGGAATCTTTTACTCATAGTGGTTGCAAACATATAGCAGGAAGAGAATGTTACCACTGGTGTCAGGAAGGTGGTTCTCCTGGAGGTGGGACAGGGAAGGGGTGTCCTGTGGGAGGGGCACTCAGGGCACTTGTGAGGTGCGGGTCAGCTCTGCTTCCTGACATGGGTGGCGCTTATGTGAGCATAGTCATGAGTTAATACTACGTATGTGTGCAAGTACTTTCCTACACATAATTTATGCTTCACATATTAGAAAAAGAAGAGAAAAAGAAACCAGACACCTCCCCTTTAAGAAGAAAGAATGAAAAAGGAGATGTCAAACAAATATCAGTCACATATGCTTCTTCCATTTGCAAATCCATCCAAATACCAGCTCTGCAACCCTTACTTTCTTCTTCTTTTTTTTAGACAGAGTCTCAAGCTGTCACCCCGGGTAGAGTGCTGTGTTGTCACAGGTCACAGCAACCTCAAACTCTTGGGCTTAAGTGATTCTCTTGCCTCAGCCTCCCAAGTAGCTGGAACTACAGGTGCCTGCCACAGTGTTGGGCTATTTTTGATTGCATTTGTCATTGTTGTTTAGCAAGCCCAGGCCAGTTTCGAACCCGGGACCGGTGCCCTACCCACTGAGCTACAAGTCCTGCCCTACTTTCTTCTTCTTTACTGAGACTCAGCATTTGCTAGGCTCTTGAGGACAAGAGCCTGGGTACATTCTACTATCATAAAACAGGGTCAGTTTCTTGTTGCAAAAGATGAGACCCATGAGAGGCAGTCTGGCCTTGAAATAGGCACTGAGTGAGTTTTCCATCTGGAGCGACTCCCTCTTTGGTCTTTGGATCCACCCCTGAGACCCGAAAATGCTGATGGATGAGGGCAAAATCCCATCTTAGTGATGCTCCTTCTCTTTGGCCCACATGTCCAGGACACAGCCCTCTCCCTCCTGCCTCAGATATCAGAACCTGTACCAGCATCAGGCTCATCAATTCCTCCCCTTAGGGAGGGACTCTCAGTGAAGCTCATCCAGGGAGTCTGCTCAGAGGCTCCTCTAAGAAGTACTAGGGGCATCCTCTAAGCCTTTCTTTCCAGCGGATTTCCAGGGACCTCTGGCAAGCTCACTGTAGACCACACTGCTGACCCCTTCTCCATTCCCCACAGTCTGGGGGAACCTCACAATGAGTTTTCCCGAAAAGCAATTTCTCTTCTCCCGCTATCTCTTTGTGTTCTTTCTAGCTTGCTAGAAGGACAACAGCATTGTCTCTAGTGTCAAAGCACTTGCCCAATACCAATTTTAAGCTATGTGGGAAAAGCCATCCCAGTGAAGGAAGTTGAGGCCCAAAAGGCTAAGCATGCTTACTCAAGATTAGCTAAATTTCCTAGAACAGGGGGTTGTCAGATACAACCCCAGCTCCTGTTATATGCAGCTGCCTGCTGGGAAACTGGATGGGAAACTCTTCCTGCCTCACAGGGGCCACTCATGCCCCTGGGTGGGATCCTTCTGTGGTTCCCACTGTTCCTTCCATGTCTGACCTCCATTCTCAAATTAAATCAGGAAGAAAATCACACCTTACAGGGCATGAACATTTATTAACCTATGAACTCTTTTTCAAAAAGTTAAAGAATATTCTCCAGAGATGAGGGAATAAAACAAAGAAGATCAAGACAGGGTCTGTGGAATCTGGGCATCAACCCACGATGGGGTGAAGGGACTCCCCACAGACATGGAAGAGTGAAGTTGACAGGGCATTGTCCCAGAAAGAAACTAGGGGACTTAGGCTGGTGGGAAATGAGGGAAGACTTCACCAAGAAATGACCTTGACAACAACCAACATCAGTATGAAGGCATTAAGAAGGGATTTACTCAACTGGGAAAGAGCTGGGAGATACATTTATTAAAGTAGAAGGTCACAGAAAGCAAGACAATAAAAGCCTCAGGCAATTATTAAATCCCTGGGGAAAAAAACAACAAAACAAGGGAGTTTAACATGTGATTCATGTTTGAGTAACATTCCTGCAAGTCACTAATCTTTATCTCAGACTCTCCTTCCAATCAAAATCATCATGTACCTGCAGTTGATGGTTGAAAATGTGTGTGATGGGAAAGGTAGTGTGGGCCAAAGAGATATTGAAAACCCCACACAAATGTCTCAAATGGAGACATTTCATGGTAGCATTTTGGCTACTATGAGACATGAAGAGAAAGAAGAAAACTTAAAACTAAAAGGCTTGGAAGTGCTTGTTTATCAGAAAGGTAATGGGGGCAATGGATGAAGGGGAAGCAGGTAGCACTAGGAGCCAGGCTCACCCAGAGAATAGGGTTCCAAGTAGTGGTCCAGGATCCCAGGGACTGTCCCTGTGGCTGGGACCACTCACTGCAAGACCTTGGCACTGAATCTACTGAAATATGGGAAAGGACCAGGGAACTGAGCATCCTGGTTCACTCTAGTGTCTTGGCTCCTTTCCAGAACTTACTGTGATCAATTGTCCCTAATTCAACTCCTTGAGTGAAATTCCTCCCCCAATTTCTATAATCTTGCCACCACCATTTCTGGAAGTGTTATTCTGCACTTGTTTGTGGATTTGTTGATTTCAGTAGACAAAGAGTTTAGAAGGGTGCTGGGTGCCCGTTCCTCAGTGGTTAAGGCACTGGCCACGGTTCTGGGGCTGGTAGGTTTGAATCCAGCCCAGGCCTGCTAAACAACAACAAAAAAATAGCCGGGCATGGTGGCGGGCCCCTATAGTCCCAACTACTTGGGAGGCTGAGGCAAGAGGATCATTTAAGCCCAAGAGTTTGAGGTTGCTGTGAGCTAAGATGCCACGGCACTCTACCGAGGGCGAACAAGTGAATCTCTGTCTCAAATTAAAAAGGGGGGGGGGCGGTGTTCACCCAGCACAGCCAAAAGGAGGCACCTCCAATGATTCCAAAGGTGCCCAGAGCCCAGGGAAACTCAGGGCTGGAGATGCTCAGTGAGAGTCTCACCCAGGCAGAGGTAGAAACCTCCTGAGGGTAGGAAATAAAAGCCAGAATTGGGAAGTTATTCCTTGCTTCACAGAGAATGCAAACATGCTTGAAAGTCCTGGAGAAAAGGAAGAAAGTATTGCAAAGGGCCTGGGGTGTGGGAGAGGAGTAGTTGGGGAGGGGTATGATGGCCTTCCTGGGCACTGGTGAGGGTGGGGGCAGGTTTACTCCTAGAATGGCCTATGGATACTGGAGGGTGAGGATATTACTGAGTGAAGATGACACATACTTGAAGGACCTTGAGGTATTTTATAATTGGAAGTGAAGGAAAGGAAGTAAAATTTCATAAATAGGAACAAGTTGGAGTGTGGCAGAACAGTCAGCTCTGAGTCCTACATTTTTAAAACCTTGTATTCAGGTGCTTGTCCTCTCCCTTCCTGGATACCTGGCCCTCCTATGCCCACAATTCCCTCTGCCATGTTAGAGTCTCACAGACAAGAGGTGGACAGATGGACCCTTGCTGACGCTTTCATGTGAGAAATCACAATCCACCCTCATGGGTTCTTATACTGTAAAAGAAAGTTTCTTCCTCCCAATTCAAGGTTTCCATCCTAGTTGGAGATTACTGAAATTGAGGGCTCAGTCCAGGGGGGGTTTTAACTATGTGCCCCCTTCCTGTGCTGCTGGACCAGGCTATCCCCTGCCCCTCCTGCTCTATATGCCCAGATCTTCCTGTAAGGGTCAGGTTCAGTGCAGGCACTCTTTGGTCCTCTGTGGCAGTGCTTCTGATCCAGCCGCTCCAACAATCTTGTCCAGTCTCCTCTAGTGAGTACCTAGCCTGCCCTTTACCAGTGAGCTCTGGCTGAGGGGAAATTGGGCTCCCATCTCTTCATCTTGATCAAGATATTGGGATCCCATCTCTTGGTCGCAGATAAGACTGGAAAGAGACACTAAAGTTTTCTTTTAAGCACCAACATTATTATCTCTATCTCTATATCTCTGAGACAGAGTCACATTCTGTTACCCAGGCTCATGTACAACCAGAGAAGCACAGAATTCGTCTTCTAACCATACCACAAGAAACAAAGAAGGAAACAGCAAGGCCTTACCCAAGCAATCTTCCTGTCTTTTCCCCTGGCATTCTAATTTTTTCAGGTCTGGGTTGGCCACCCAGACCTGGGTTCATCACCCTCTCTGATGAAGCTATGAAACTCCAGTGAGACCAGGTGGATAAGAAAGGTGGTCCCAGTTGAGTAGGACCTGATAGGTTTCTCCCTCAGACCCAGCCGGCTGGCCTGTGGAAGCAGAGGAAAGCCTGAAGACTGGAATGGGCTGGTGAGGCCCTTGGTGCCTGGCAACCCCATCTCCCCCAGCCTCTAGCTTGGGTTGAGGGGGAGGAATGGGCGAATTGGGTGCTTGGAGGACCAGGTTTGGAAACCTCTCTCTGCCCTGAGGACATGGGCGGAGCTTCCCTGGGAGACTGAATGCTGTAAAGGAGGGGGCAGACAGGTGGCCTCTGGGCAGCCACACTTCCCACTTTCTGTATCTGGTCTCTTGGTTTTCCAAACCAGTGAACTTGAAAGCACCTGAGTCTGCTATGTCCCTCCACCAGTCTTTCTGCTTGTAGTGACCAACAGCATGACAGCGCTGGTGAGTTCAGGATATGAAAGTGAGTGCGGGGCTAGGGCCTGCAGTAGTGAACAAGGAAGGAGAGGCCCGCCCACTGCCAGGATCACTGGCTCCCAGCTGGAAGTTAGGCTCCCCAAATTCAGATCTGTCCATGGGTGCCTCCCTTCCACGTTTGCACTCTCACCTCCCAGCCTCTCTTCAAGTAGGAATTGGCCCACTGGGAAGCCCAAGTACACACTTTTTAGAGACAGAGCCTCACTTTATCGCCCTAGGTAGTGAGCTGTGGTGTCACAGCTCACAGCAACCTCCAACTACTGGGCTTAGGCGATTCTCTTACCTCAGCCTCTCGAGCAGTTGGGACTACAAGCTCCCGCCACAACGCCCAGCTATTTTTTTCTTGCAGTTTGGCCCGGGCGGGTTTGAACCCGCACCCTCGGTATATGGGGCCAGGGCCCTACCCACTGAGCACAGGCGCCGCCCCGGTACACACTTCGGTGGCTCAAAAAGGGTGTGAGGGAGAGGGAAGTCAGATTAGACCTGAAAGGGGGGAAGCTCAGGACTGCAGATTTGAAGCTTCCCTCCACTGGGCGTGACTAAGAAGGCCTCAGCCCCCCCAAAAGAAGAAAGGTTGATTGGCAATTGACTTGTAGGCGTGGTCATTATTATTCCCTCTCTGAGTACCTAAGTCTGCAGCTTTATCCTTTTTTTTTTTTTTCTTTTCTTTTTTTTTTTTATTAAATCATAGCTGTGTACATTGATATGATCATGGGGCATCATATACTAGCTTCATAAACCATTTGACACATTTTTCATCCCAATATTCAACATAGCCTTCCTGGCATTTTCCCAGTTGCAGCTTTATCC
>CAUYPK010000451.1:0-10029 GCA_963574355.1 Loris lydekkerianus | reverse complement strand
CTACAGTGCATCTTACAAGGGTACATGGGAAACTTACTAAATGTGGAATATAAATGTCTTAACACAATAACTAAGAAAATTCCAGGAAGGCTATGTTAAACATTGTGATGAATATGTTTCAAACAGTCTGTGAAGCTAGTGTATGATGACCCTTGATAATATCAATGTATGCAGCTTTGATTTAATTAAAAAAAAAAAAAAGAAAGAAAGAAAGAAAGAAAGCAACACTCTCTCTTTCAAGAGGAGCAAAAAGTAAAAGCCAAAATTGTCAACCAAGAAATAAATGGAGTTGCTATTCTCATTTATACATACATTCCTCATTATAAAATACTATAACCACTATTTAGAAGCAAGATTCCAGGTAAGCAAAATGAGATCTTTCTATTTCTAGCTTAACCATTTCTTTTTATTTTGTTTAATCCTTATGGAACATTTATTTTCATGTGTTGTGCTATTCATATTTAAAAGCATTTTCTTGACATATACATAAACCAGTCATTTTCCTTACATATTTTTCCATACAGATGTCCACGTACATACACATACCTGAGAGCATTTAGAAGACCTTCTACACTATTAGGAGGTTGGTCCTTAAGAACTTTGATACAACCTTTCATCTAAGGAAAAAGAAAACAGAAAGGTAAATACCCATTTTTTTCATATAACATTCATTTTCAAAATAGTAAAATAAACTAGGAACACAACTACAGAACTCAAGAGATTATATACTATGTCAGATTAATTATTCTTAAGACAGAAAAAAAGAAATCTATTTAAGTGTTAATATTTTCAGTTTGTTGGTAAAATAAACTGAGAACCAAGTCAGTCAAACTCAAATACCACCCACATTAATGAAAAGCAAAGGTTTGCTAAGGGGAAGACTTTCTGCAAAAGGTACTAAGTAGCAATTTAAAGGACAGAAGAGATATGTTAGCAAGGAAAAGGGAAACTTTCCAGGTAGAAGCTAATGGAGAAAGTAATAAAGTATCACATACAGAAGACAGGAATTTTTGCAAGGCTGAACTCAAAGTTGGAGGGAGCCCTAAAGGCCAGGATAACTCATCTGGAACTGTTATGCTAGGCAGGCGGGACTCGCTGCGACTCAGTGAAGGTGGTATTTAAGAAAGGCTAGCCTGGTTATTGTAAAGAAGCATAACAGCAGAAAGAACACCTGCTTCGAAGCCAGAGTGATACAGGTTCAGCCCCCCACTTGACCATTCACTAGCAATTCTGTGACTTAATTTCCTGAATAGCTTCTGTGTCAGTAAAAGAGAGAATACCGTATATACTCGAGTATAAGCTGAGTTTTTCCGGCACAAAATTTGTGCCAAGTTCGGGTTTTTTCCGGCACAAATTTTGTGCCGGAAAAAACTCGGCTTATACTCGAGTATATATGATACCTACATCCTAGGAGTACTTTCAGAGTCACAAGGGAGAACAATTGCAAAATTCCTGGGACACAGAAACCACACAATAAATGTTAACTTATTTCTTTCTGCATATGTTACATATGTATGAAGGCAGAAGACCAACCAGCAAGTAGTAATCAAGATCTGAAATGCTATGAGGCTGAACTAGCTATGAAGGGGAGACTAGAAGAAAATTCTCACCAAAATGAACCAGATGTGAGAGGGAGAGGAAAGAAACTATAAAATAGGAAACAAACAAAAAAAGACATAATTTCTAACATGAACTTTTACTGAGACAATGAAAACAGAAACTTGGCTATAATCACAAATTACTATGATTGAGTAGGAGAAGGGAAATATATAAAGTCTTCAACCTTTTTTTATTGAAGTACCACTACTGACCTTTTATATGCATCTTGAAATAAGCCTTTTGTTTGAAATGGCTTTAACCACAAGAATTAAAGAACATGATTATGAAATTTCTTATATTGCCAAGTATGTACAAGGATCTTACCTTGTACATGAGTATCCCTTGTACAAGGGGATACTCTAAAGACAATACAGTCTCTTCCTTCAATCATTCCTCCTATATACAAGCCACAAGAAATACAGCAAGAGAAAAGAAAAGATAAAAACCTACCACTATTGCTGGGTACGGTGTTTACTCCTGCAATCCTAGCACTTGGGAGGCTGAGGTGGGTAAATTGCCTGAGCTCACAGGTTCGTGATCAGCCTGAGCCAGAGTGACACCTTGTCTCCAAAAAACAGCCAGGAGTTGTGGCGGGTGCCTGCAGTCCTAGCTACTAGGGAGGCTGAGGCAAGAGAATCACTTGAACCTAAGAGTTTGAGGTTGCTGTGAGCCTTGACACTATGGCACTCTACTGAGGGCGCCAAAGTGAGACTCTGTCTCAAAAAAACAAAACAAACAACAACAACAAAAAAACACTCTTCCACTATTCATACAAACTATAAACCTGAGTTCTATAAGCATCCAGCCTGCTAGCTATTTAAATAAAATAACAGCTTATGGTTTCTATGTATGGAAACTGTTTGGAAATATATAAAACAATACATAACTTACATCAATTTTGGAAGTTTTGGCAAATGCTCCCACTGGATGTACATGGTCATAGAGTATTATGACACCCACCATTACCCTCAAGCAGAATGACACTGTCTCCTCATTTGTAAATCTGCTTCTGTATTCCCTAGAGGGCAGAAAATACATGGATAGAAGAGGCCCATCACAAAACACTTTAATGAGCTGACCCACTTTCACTTGATGAGGACTTACCCCTTTGGTCTCTAAAAGGGATGGTAATGTTAACCGTATTTTCCACGAGATTCCGAGAGAGTGAAGGGGGTGGGCAGAGCAGTCATCACCTACTTGTTCTAGTCTGGTATCTGTACCCACCTCAGGATATTACCCCTTCTACTTGACAGAGAGCAACAGTTTCACAGAATCAAAATTAGTACCTAAGTATAAGCTTTGGAATGGATGCTACCTAAAGGCTGTTGCCATCAATATGAGGAGAAAAGTCACCAGCTTAATAGAGCAAGTAGATTTGCTATTCAGGGACGAACTAGATCTAAACACATTATTACATTAATGGATTAATCATATTCTTTTCTCATTTGGGAAAAAGAAATTTTATCTATATAGAATAAAGTCTGGCAGCACAGCAGATACAAAACCAGGATAGAGACATCCAGGCACATGATGCAGTCAGCCATTTCTTCATTTCTCAGGACCTCACTCCCTTAAGAGAGGATGAGGAGGATTATGAAGACAGCCCTCTGACTTCATAAGGATTTTCAGTAAGATGATGCATATATTAATAACAGTGTGTTGGAAAACAAAATGTGCTAGGAAAACAAAGGTGATTATCTAGTAAAAACCCGTATACAGTCATGCATTGTTTAATGACAGGAGAAGTTCTGAGAAATGTGCCCTAAGGGGATTCTGACATTGTGTAAACATCAGAGTATACTTTTACAACCCTAGAGGGTACAGTCAACTATACTTCTAGGCTGTATGGTATGTCCTACTGCTCCTAAGCTACAAATCTGCTGAGCATGTTACTGTACTGAATACTGTAGGCAACTGTAACACAATGCTAAGTGTTTGTGTATCTAAACATAGAAAAGGCACAGTAGGCCAGGTGCAATGGCTCGTGCCTGTAATCTTAGCACTCTGGGGGTCTGAGGCAGGAGGATCTCTTAAGCTCAGGAGTTCGAGACTAGCTTGAGCAAGAGTGAGACCTGTCTCTACTAAAAATAGAAATATTAGCTGGGCATCTCATGGATGTCTGCAGTCCCCAGCTACTCAGGAGGCTGAGTCAAGAGGATCATTTGAACCCAGGAGTTTGAGGTTGCTATGAGGCTGACACTACACCACTCTAGCCTGGGGCAACAGAACAAGACTCTGTCTCAAAAAAAAAAAAAAAAGAAAAGGTACAGTAAAAATACACTAGAAAAAATTACAAATGCTATACCTGTATAGGGCACTTAACATGAGTAGAGCTTGTAGGACTGCAACTTGCTCAGGGTGAGAGCGAAGAGTGTAGAGTGAGTGAGTCAGTGCTGACTGAATGTGAAGGCCTGGGACATTAATTGCATACTATAACAAACTTTATAAAGATGGCACACATAGGCTAAACTAAACATATAAAAAACTCTTCTCAATAACAAATTACCCTTAGCTTACTGTAACTTTTTTACTGAATAAACTTTGACATTTTCTTTTTAACTTTTGGCTCTTTTGGTTTGTACTGCCCCTAATGATGGCTACAACATCATCAGGTGATAGGAGTCTTCAGCTCCATTATAGTCTTACAGGAGTACTGTCCTGCATGTGGCCCCACTGTTGGCCTAAATGTTGTTGTGTTTCAAGAATCCAAGAGGGATTCTTTCCTCGTACTAATAAGAAAATTCATACAGAATACATTTTATTATGCATCATAAATGATGCAGAGAACAGAAAAACTCAGAGAATTCAGGTTTGTGTTGAAAACAATAAAGACTGAGAATTAATATTGAGATAAAAATGGATAAATGGAAGAATAATTTTGGCTCTGTGAAAAAAAAGGCAGATTCTTTACTAAAAATGGAGAAAGAATCTTTATGAGAAGCATAACTGAAGAGCTTTAAAGCTTTTTCCTATCCACCCTCTACCCCTGAACCTCACACCACAACATCTATGTTCTAAAGAATCAGACTAGCCTGAAAACCCACTCTTCTTTATACTTAAATAGAAGTTACATTAAGCTGTCAAATTATTTTAATTTGTTCATATGTAAAAAATCAGTACTTAGAATATACTTAATTTCCACCTTTCAAACAAGACATGTTCATTTTTGGACACATTTTGAAACACCAATCATCTCAACAACACTGTTAAAAGTGAAAAAAATCAGCTAATACTCACGGCGTTTCAAGCATGACTCTGCATACACTAGCCATGGTGCTTAAACAATCTGTAGTATTTTCTATTGGTAAATTTTTATTCTGTAAAAGTATATGGAGGAAAAAAAAGTAAGTGACAAAGTCACATCTTAAGTATAATTTAAAACTTAGCATAATATGAACTATTAGCAACTTTAAAATCTGGTTCCTACTCCCAATTCTCCTAAATAATTCAGTAAATTCTAAGCACTATTTCCATGTTCTGGGGATACAACTATAAGCAAGACAGCCAAGACCAGCTGGGTGAAAACCTGACAATACAAACAAGATCAGAGGTGTAGAGCCTGTAGGCCATCAGGCATTTGAAGTAGGAAGTCACTGGGAACATTTTAAGCACAGAGACGATATGTATGTTTTAAGATTACTTGGGTCCTGTATAGAGAAAGGACAACAGCTAGGCAAAAATGAAGGAAATAAGAACGACTGGACATGAATGCAGTAATCCAGATGAGAGGGTCTGGTCTGGACAGGCAGTGAGGAAGGGATACAGTTGACATACCATGATGTATTTTGGAGGGACAGCCAAAAACACTGTCGGGAATGAGATAAAGAATGGAATTTAGAATAGTTTTCTGCTTGCACAATGGTACTACTAATTGAGAAAGGAAAGACTAAAGAAAAGGCAAGGTTAGAAAAGCTAACCAAGAATTCGATTTGTCTGTGTACTGCTAACACATCCATCTGAGAGTCTATCAGCTTTGAGACAATGTTTAAAGGTATGAGACTTGATAAAATCATAATGTCTGCAACAGAAAGAAGAGAACAACTCCCCAAATCCTTACCTCTGATACAAATTTTGTCGTGGCATCACTCAAGGTTTTCAGCATTGGAGTTGCCTCAGCATAAAACAAAGACATTCGATTTGCCAATTCATTATTTACTTCATTTTCTCCTTCTGCCTATGTAGAAAGTTAAGAGCACCTCATATTAAGTTTGTAAATTATTAAATGTGACAAAATTTATAAAAAGACCAAGACAGGGAGCCTACCTCATTAATGCTTATTAAGTTCATCTAATACACACCTTTAACAAATCACATTTTAGACCCTCATCTGTACATATATTTAAATTTTCTTTAAAAATAAAAAATTATGTTATTACTTTTAAAAGATTAATACCTTCAAAAGTATTTTAACTGATATCAAGGAATATAAGTAGAACCCTGATAGACTGCCTACTACATACAAGAGATTATTGTAAATGTTATGTATGGAGGACAGAAAGATGATTATCAAATTGCATTCTGCCCTGAGGAACACACAAGTATCCATAATAAAACACTAACAGATGATGACAAGTAAAGGGATAAAGATTAAGTTAGAGTAGAAGAAACTAAGAAGGACTCAGAAGAGTTAGGCTTTTGAAGGTGATGTCAGGCACATGAACCAGGCATTCTAACCTGGCAGGGGGAAGGAGCATGTTTTCAAATGACTCAGTAGAGTGTAATTTAGCATAGTCAGTATAAAAATGCAGAAATGAATGAAAGGTTACAGTTGGGGTCTGATTATAAACTGCCTGAAATACTGACTTAAGTTCGTATTTTTCTTTAGAATGGGAAGCCGTTGGGTGGCACCTGTGGCTCAAGGAGTGGGGTGCTAGCCCCATATACTGGGGGTGGCGGGTTTGAACCCGGCCCTGGCCAAAAAAAAAAAAAAAGGGAAGCCATTTAGAGTGGCTGGGTGAAGGAAATGAAAGACAACAAAGTAAACTTTCTAAAGAAAATTGACTGATGATAGTGGGCAGATTGTACAAAAAAGGGAAAGGACTACAGGTCAGAAAATGAGTTATGCTGCTATAGAAGAACCACCAAAAACGAGGGCAGGAATTGTTAAAGGTGCTCGGCTGGGACAGAAATAGTAGGACATAAAAAGGGGGGTGGAGAAGGGATTTGAGAAATATTTCTTCTTGGGAACAATTGGCTTTCTCTGTAATTACTGAGGGTGAAAGATAGTGCAAAGATGACTTTACTGTGATGACAAGAATTGCTATAGAAGAACACTGAGTGTTTTGCTTTTCTTTTTTTTTTTTTTTATGGTGGGTATGAAAAAGACAGATTCTTAAAGTCGTTTTCACACCAGGAATTGATCTATGCACAACCAAATAAATACAAGTAACAGATGTTTCTTTTCCTCTGACCCAGTGCATGTCTTAGACCAATCACTTCATAAAATATTTATTTAATGATAAAAAAAATAGTGAATGGTCTCCTTTGGTATTTTTATTTTAAATCTCTTCTGCCACTTAACCACTTCTTCATAGTTACAGTATTTCTCTAAGAAACTATCTACTTGAGGCTGGGATTGGTTTTTAAATTTCTCCATTTTTCATACCTATTAGCATAACATCAGTCCTCAAAATACACAGAGAACAAGAAAATATTTTCTTCCTGTCTAAGGTTTTACTTATGATATTTAACTCCTTAGAAGTAGAAAAGTGTAAAAATAAACTGCTTAATTGGAGGATGCCAAGAGGTTACAGAACTAAAGAAACCAGGAGACGTTTTAATCTTAGCCAAGGAATAGGCCCAGAAGCCATCTTCTCCAACAACCCTCTTAGGCACAGCTATGCTAATGCCCATGACCTCTCCACTCCTCTCTTGCTCACTTTAGTTATTTCTCTTAACCCAGGTGAATTG
The DNA here is from genome assembly GCA_963574355.1 of Loris lydekkerianus. Lineage (NCBI taxonomy): Eukaryota > Metazoa > Chordata > Mammalia > Primates > Lorisidae > Loris > Loris lydekkerianus. The sequence goes on along the minus strand of CAUYPK010000451.1, from coordinate 2,520 downwards.
CTCTGCAAGAGTCTTCTATTCTAACAATACAGAGGCAAAGACTCTTAAGAAATATTTCTCAAAATGTTTGTGCAGTTAAAAACGAGAATACATATAGAAACTTTATAAGCATCAATGTTACACAGGCAGTTTTATTGGGGTAGTCGTGGGATTGAGAGGAACAATACCCAAACACCTGTGGTCTGCTACAGTTTGCTCTTTCCGCTTCCTATTGTCAGGCTGTTCCTATTACTAACTTTAGCATTATCTGAACTAACAATGAATAAAAGAATAAAATCAATAGGTTTGAGAGCTCAATTCTTCTTACCATCCCCCTTAACTCAAAGCATTCACTTACTGGTACATTATTAATCCTCATACGACTCAATGTTCTTCTATAATAGCTGAAATCATTTTGTATGGCAGGATTTGTCATCTAGAGAAGACATTTAGAAAGAAAAATGTGTTACACACTAAATAATAATATTTAAAAATAGGTAAAAAATCTACCAAATACAATTTTAAGTAGTATGAAATTTTTTCTAATTTGTAACTTTAAGAACTAAAGCCAGATCATTCAAAATGGCTTGTAATTACTGTACACAGATATGATTTAAAAAAAAAAAGGCTTGTAATAAGCATGTATTATTCCTTATTGAACATATAAGACCACATAGATTCTTTTAGAGTATACTTTTCTTCTTTTCAATAATTTCCAGATAATGTACTAAAAGCTTGTTACCAAAAAAATTACCAAATATAATTTAAAAGAATGTATAAGAATTTGTTTTGAAATATTACAATGAAAAAAGCATGTACATATGGTTAAGAAACTAATCTTCACATGAACTAATATTTTACATACAAATCATTTGTGCTCAAAATATTAACAAGAGGATAAATAGTTGTCTATGACACAATCATAAAATATTGACGTTAGGAAATCCAACTCTTCCATTTCCTAGACAGGGCACCTCAGACCATAAAAAGTCAAAGGGTCTGCCTGTCATACCATTGATTGGTTACTATGGCAGAATCTAAACTGGAGCTTAGGTCTCTTGATAAGAAACCTAGTGCTTATTCCTTGATATTCACTCTTAGTTATAAGTACTATGAAGAGTGCAAGAGGAAGAAAAAGAGAAGGGAAGAGAAAGGAGGTGGAGGAGGAAAAATTAACATTTTAATAGAAAAGAACACTGAAAACAACTTATGAGCAGAAAAGAAAAAAAATTAGAAAAGAAACTCTAAATTGTTATTTTCAGAGATGGTTTTATAAAACAAAGTTAAATGAAGACCAAATATTGGGTGATTTACTATTTGCTATATATAATACAAGGTGTCCATAAAGTATGTATGCATTTTAAAATTACACACTATTTTTTAAAAATGCTTGTATATAAAAAGGCACCCTATACATAAAAAGACCCAACATAAGTTTTAAATAAAGTTTTCTTCTTTTATTAAGGTCCAGCAATCACTTAAATACATTTTAACAAAGTTTCCAGGCTTTTCCTCCTAGTACTCATTGAAAGACTCATGATTTTCATAACAATCAGGGCCAGCAGAAAATTGTACCTTGAGTTCATCAAACCGGAGTGTGAAATGAAGAATTTCTGCAAACTGTTTAGCAAGAGCCTGCTCTCGCTCTAGATGCTGGGTAGGAGAGTATGGGGTACTTGTCAAAGCGCCCAGAAGACCTCTTAATGCTGCTTCTAAAGAAAAATGGATAAAAAAGTGAACAATGCACCATTTTATGATTTTAAGTCCCAGAAAAAGTCTTTTAAAAGACAATCTAAATATAATCAAAACAAAGAAGTTTAAAGTTTGTCATTGCTAATGATGATACTTTTACTGAATATTCAAACTGAATACTATTAAATAGAATGAAAACTTTAAAAGGATTAATTCAAGAGTTCATAATTCAGTAAAGCTAGGCTCAAAGCAGAATATACATTTGAATTAAGTAACTGAATCAAACCACAAATTTTCTACTACTTTCATCTTTCCACATAGTGCAGAATAAGGTTTTATGAAATGGCAGTTGTTACCCACAACTGAGTGGCTTCTTCCATGGCACTGTGTTCACAGTCATACATCTGTATGTCACTATAAATTACCAACTTCTCATACTCTGAATATGCTGCTTCTTTTAGCTACTACAGAGAACAAAATTTTACTTTTATAAGTTTCTCAAGTGTCCTGGAGTTTGGCATCTCAGGACTATAATACAAATATTATGATTTATTATATGAGCAAAATTATTTCTTTAAAATAACTGCTACTTTTGGAATGCAAGTACCGTATATACTCGAGTATAAGCCAAGTTTTTAATGCCGAAAATTTGTGCCGAAAAACCCAAACTCGGCTTATACTCACGTCATACAGGTTATTTGATTTGGGGCGCTTAGCTTAACAGGTAATCAAGCTAAATCACAAAGGTTAAAATCCTTCAAAACTGGTTTCCTCCTCCTCCTCATCTGTATGTCCAAACAGAGCTTCAGCTGTATCTAATGTGAGGGTATCATCATTTAACCTACTGAT
>CAUYPK010000450.1:0-11373 GCA_963574355.1 Loris lydekkerianus | reverse complement strand
AGTTTGTTATTGTTATTGTTTGATTTAAAATTGCATTCTTCACTAAAATTTAATTGCATTAAATTTTAAAATAATAATTATAAATGCATTAAAAAAAAAAAAAAAAAAAAAAAAGTGAACACTGCAACAGAAAATCTTTACCCATTCTTATCTGAATTTGATTTTCATTATACATTAGTGCATTGGGGTTTTCTTGGTCATTAACCCCATACAGCACTATAATCTTCCTTTATCTTTATTATTTAGCCTATTTTCTAGAATCTTGGAAGTTTGAGGGAGAAATGAGGGCAATTAAGCAATGTAGTGAGAAAATTTCTTCGAAAGGGTGAAGTCTGCTTCTTCTGTGTGTGGTAATAACTTCAGTGGCAGAGACTATTGATTACCTAATTGTGATCCTTTTTAATTCAATCCTGTATTCAAACACCTCAAACGAAAAGTGGTTACTTATGAAATAGTAGATTCTCTGTGCTGCTAATCCAAGCTGTGTCTGCCGTTTTAATCCTGTAATCTACATGTGATCCCCAGAGACAAGAGGCAGTGCCTTCACCAAAATACATGCTCACACCCTCATCATGGACAGCAAACTGGTCCCACCCCGAACCTTCCTTCATTATTTAAGATTAAAAATAATGAACACAGGCTGTTTTTGCCTAATTAAGAACCCACTGTTTGCCTCAGAGAGACTTTGTTCAACTGTCATTTTATTAATGAAGACTCTAGTGCCATTATTATTTTAAATCCAGTCTCATCTCAGACATTAAATCCCAATTACTCTGCTCTATATTTTTCCATAGAATGTGAAACTTTTCTAAGGTCCCTGGAAATATGTTTAGTTCTCATGTGTATTTCTATTGTCAAGTATTTTATAATGTTTTGTTTCTTTTTATATTCAAAGCACTTAGCAGTTTTCTAAGAGCACAGCAAACAATAAAGATTCATTGAATGATTTGTATTTATAACGAATATACTTAATATACATTAATTTTAGACTCAGGCATAAATTTCAAAACAATATTTTAGATAATATGTCATAAAAATCACATGGCAAGATAGAGGTTTGCATCTGTAGAAAAAATATAAGTCAAATCAGCCATTAATAGTTCTCAAATTTAGAAATGCTTTTGACTTTGAGACTTTGCACAGGGTTGTGTCACCAACCTTACACGTGGAGACACCCCTGACGACAGAGTCGCATCACAGCGGGACTCAGACCATCTTCTTTCACCGTTAGTATTAATTAACTTACCTTATTCACTTTGTGGTCATAGATATTTGAGTTGAAGAATCCACTTTAGGAGCCACTATAAATATAGTGATTACCAGAGGATTAACCTTTTCCTGATGTACTCCAAATAAAATAAAGGAATTCACCAGCACTGAATTTATTATGTATCCAGTTTGTCAACATCTTTTTAAACATTTTTTACTAAATAATTCTAAAATGTTACAGCACCTATTCCCTCATCTTTTTCTTAATCCATGCTAAAAGCAAACAAACAAAAAAACACATTATTTTATCTTTCAGAAACAATCACTTTGTATCTATAGCTCTTTTCCTTCATAATGTGAAAGGTATTCTTCTTTTATATTGCACATTCTGAAAAAGAGAGAGCCATTGCAGGTCCGGCCAAATCATACCATTCACCATGTGTGGTTGTGACAGCAGTCACAAAGGTGCTGCTTTTATCATATATATTGTCTCTCGAACCTCAGGGAGTTCTCTAAGATATTAGAATTATAACATCCAATTTTGAAAACAATATGTATGTGAGTGTGTGTGTCTCACTTCAAATTAAAATAAATGAATGAATGAAAACACATGTTGTATTACCTGAGACATCATAATAAGATGGGAGATAGAAAAAAAATGAAAACTAGGCTCTGCACCTGTAGCACAGTGGTTACAGTGCTGGGGTGCCAGTCACATGCACCCAGGCTGGTGGGTTCAAGCCCAGCTGGGCTCTGCTAACCAACAATGACAATTGCAACAAAAAAAAAAAAAAAAAAAAAAAAAAAAAAGCTGGGCTTTGTGGTGGGAGCCTTTAGTCCCAGCTACTTGGGAGGCTGAGGCAAGAGAAGCCCAAGAGTTGGAGGTTGCTGTGAGCTGTGACACCACAGCTCTCTACCAAAGAGAGACATAGTGAGACTCCGTCTCAAAAAAGAAAAAAAAAAAAAGTTCTTGTGATTTCACAAAACACTTCAGGAAAATATGTCATAAGTATGTGAAAAGTTTTAAAATGCAACACGTACCATTGAGGCAGTGTTTGTTTTCTAGGGCTGCTGTAACAAAACGTCACAAATTGGGTGAATTAGACCAACTTTAATCCATCACAGTTTTGGATGCTAGAAGAGGGAAATCCAGTCTTCAGGAGGGCCATGCTCCCTTTAAATAAAGGCTCTAGAGAAGGAGCCTTTCCTGCCCCTTCCTCCTTTCTGGTGGTTGCCAGCAAACCTGTCATTCCTTGGCCTATAGTTAAATGACTTCAGTTTCTGCCTCCATCTTCACACGGGCTGACCACCTGTATCTGTGTCTGAATTTCCCTTTTGCTACAAAGGTAACAATTACTGGATTATGGACCATTCTAAACTAGTATCTTAACTTGATTGTCTCTGGGAAGACCCTATTTTCAAGTAAAGATCACTTTCACAGGTTCTGGGATTAGGAGTTCAACATGTATTTTGAAAGTGAGGGCACAATTCACCCCTAGAAAAGTGTCCCATGTCTCAGAGCCAGTTCTCCTATTGTGAGAAAAATGTCAAGTAAATTCAGATATTAGACCCCATTTTATTCTTATCTCCTCTCCAGTGCCCCTCTCTCTATTTATTCAGGTTTACTTAAGTGAGGGATAGCCTCAGCAAGAGCAAGACTCCATCTCTAGTAAAAACAGAGAAAAATAGTTGAGCACTGTGTTGGGCATCCATAGTCCCAGTTACTTGGGAAGACTGAGGCAAGAGGATCACTTGAACCCAAGATGCTGAGGTTGCTGTGAGCTATGTGTCATGGCACGCTACCCCGATGTCAGAATGAGATTCTGTCTCCAAAAAGACAAAACAAAAAAGAAAATGAGCGCTAAAGTGAGACAATAAGGCAGTGAGAAGGACGGGATATTCAGGTGAAGTTTGGTTCTGTTGCTGGAATCTCAGGTTAAGATTGGGGAGAGACGTCCAGAAAGGATATAAGCTATTAACTAGATTCAAGGCTGTATTTAAGAAATGAGTAAGGAAAATTGCTACTGTTCAAAACCCACTCAGTCTTTTCTATTTTCCAAGGCGTACTGTAGAATAGAAAAAGGGAAACAACGCTCATTGACATGTGAGGTAAACAGATACATTGTGCGGTGTGTAGTAGGAATGAAGTCATTTTGTTTGTGATCTCGACAGCCTGGCTTTTGCTGTCAGCAGCTATTGCCCCTAAATTGTTCCCTGCGGTCCTCCGCTTAGAACAGGCAGTGCTCAAGCTGTGCTTTCAACATGTGACTATTTTTACTTAGATGAGCACACTGGCATCTGAATACGAGGGTATCAAAATGAATGTCAGAACCATGACCTAATCATGAAAAATTTTGTACAATGACTTTTCATTTTTCAATCAGGAATAAAACATGGAGGCCACCTTCCAATCCTCATCTTCCCATCCCTTCTTTGTCACCACTCCAAATCAGCCCTTCTGCACCTCTCACTCTGCCTCTTGTAAAGCCTTGGTAATTGGCTTGCCAACACCCGTTGTTTTTTCTGCTCTAATTCATCCTTCGGAGTTCCACTTACAGATTGATCTCCTTAAAACACATCTCTGATCAAAATTCCCTGAACCAATTAAGTGAAAAAAAAAAAAAAAAAAAAAAAAAAAACTCTGTCCAGAGTGTTTCAAAATGTGATCTAAACCACTTTCCATTCATCATATCTACTCCCTACTTTTAACCTTTGTGAAAATAAACATGTCTCACGTGTTTCCCTCCATGCATTTATCTCCACTTAAAATAATGTGTCTGCTACATGTTCATTGGTTAAAATTCTTCCTATTTTCCACAGTTTGGCCAAAGAGTAATCATGCTTTTTTGCTCACTGAAAGGCATAGCAAAATTCTATCAAGACCACCCATATTTAATCTATCTTTAAATCAATCCAATTTATTCCTGACACAGAAATCAATCTATGGCACTCTGCAAGTGTCATTTCAGATGCAGGCTACATAGACAGAGCTCTGTGGTCATGAACTTCTAATCTAAGGCTTGTGTCATTCTCCATCTAACTCAATTTACACTATTACGTATAATGGGTTTTTAAAAGTTTGTTTTGCAAAACATGGAAACCATGTGTCCTTGTATTTTTCAAATGTGATGAGGTTTTTGTGCTCAATCTCACAGAGGTAGTCTTTGGACAAAAATAGTAGATATAATTCTTGAGTTTATGTCTTGACATGAATGTATATTTGGGAACACGCCCTCTTCTTACATGTATAGCAAACAGCCATATCCCTTCATGGCAACAATGACCAGCGGCGATGATGCTCTATAGTGAGGGACATGATCTCAAAATAATAGTCTTTTTGGAATATAAGAATTATTCATTTCTAAACATACGAAATAATTTGTAGTAGTAAACAAACGCTGACCACACCGTTTTATCTTCAGGAACATGAGAGTTAAGTGAATGAATAGGATGTACTTGAGGGGTTGAGGAAAAGGCAGGGGTGTGGAAGGATGCTTTCTCGAAAAGCGCATGGGCTTAGAGTTTTAGGGCAATAGACAAAGACTCAGGGGCTAGTGGAAGTTTAAAAAATGTGGTTTCAGGTGAAGACATATAGAAGATTTCTTAAATGCAGGCTGTGACAAGGAATCATTACTGCACAGTGAAGTTATTACTTTACAGAGTAGCATCAGGGAAAATAAACTTCCTGGAAATTCGAGAATCCCTTTTCGTGGAAGAGAGGAAACGTAAAGATCAGGCGTTACACAGTGTATCCTCTCCCAACTCCTATCCTTTCAGATAATGGAGAAGATTTTTATTTATTTATTTATTTTTTTTAACACAAGGCTCTACGGTTACTACCAAGTGGTAAAATCTGAAAAAACATTTAGCATCTTTCATCCAGTAGCTTCACCTTTCCTGAAATGTGGTAATCTACATAACTCAGCAGAAAAACGTTACCAACTAAGAGTATAAAAAAGAATAAAATTCAGGCTCAATATATACAAATAATAAATAAATCAAATCAAATCAATTCCAATTGATTAAACGTGTTTCAAAAATTATTTTTCAAGCCAGTGACTTGGAAAATATGTCCCCATAACTAAAATGATAAAAGCCTCCCAGCTTCATTTCCCATCCTCCGCAAATGCCATCACTTTCTAAAACTATGAGAAGCATTTTTGGCTCACCTATTCTGTGCAGATATATCCAAGATGGGGGAAGAAATGACGACATGTGTAACAATTACCACTGATTATCTTTCTGATGGGTGAAGACTAGGGAATAGTGTCTTATCTAAAGCTCAATCAATTTTTAATTAATGTATTTAGTAAGATCATTGTCCCAAGAACAGAGAGATGAGAAAATATTTTTTAAGTTGCCTCAAAAAGAGAGGGAGTGGGAAACTGTAAGAAAAGTGCAAATATCACCTATTCTTATGTTTATAGAAACAAAATACAGAGGAGGTGTTTTGTATCATCAGCTGTCAATACCTCCCAGAAAACACCACAATAATCTGTCAATCAAAGTGAAGTTATGTAACCTGCTGAAGTAAGGGAGGAATCAAGAGTGAAGAATCCTAACAGGCTGGGGAGTTTTGAAGGAATGTTATAAGGTGGGCAGAGGCTGATTTTTTAACAGGCTAGGTTTGGATTGGTGGGCACAGTCAGGATAAGGAGACTTAATAAGCAAGCTGTCAGGCGTAATAGTACCTCAATAAGTTTATTTTTCTTTGTACAGTGTTATGGTCCAGAAGCAAATACATTCCAGAGCCAATAACTAAGTTACATTTCCTTGTTTTCCATCTTGCTTGACACTGAGATAGGAGGTTTGTTAGTTTCAGTTCTTAGTGTGCTGAACAAATCAGATTTCAGAGCGTAATAATTTATTTATGAAATATAATGGGCATTTTTTTTACATGCAAAATAGTGAAGATATCTATCCAATGGTTAGTTGTAAATATTCAAAGATATATACAAAATCTCTGATAAATAGCACTCACCAAATAGTTTTTTAGCATCTGTATACACACAAATAGCTAACATATAACCTGTAGAAAAATCTATGAGATGTCCATTATTTTGTAACATCTTTATGGCAAGACAATGAAAAGATATTATAAAAATATGTTCATGGTATGTAAGAAAAACATAACCGTGTTCATTTACTCTACTACTTAGGGTAATAATTTAACAATTTTTGGTTTGTTTTCTTCAATACATGCCTCTGTGTTTGAATCTATCAATAAGTTATTTATACCAATATTGAGATAAAAAATTATTTAAAATTATTTATACTCTTTTCATAATGCAATATTTATCAGAGATTAATTCAAGTTTACATTGTGGATCCATCCATTTTCACCACTGATGCAAACACAGTGTATTTTTTCCATTTAGTTACAAATATTGTTGCTATGACTATTATTATGCCTGTGTTTGATGCATGTAGTATATTCTAGAAAGTCTTGAAGTGATCTGAGTGAAATGAGCCAAAGGGTATGTATTTTGTCAAATGTACTGAAATATGTCAAATTGTTTCAATGAATTTTATTTACATAACTTCCCTGGGCAGGGTATTAAAGTTCCTTTTGCCCAGATGTGGTATGTCAGATTTATTTAACTATTGTGTTCCTGATAGAGGTAAAATCACACCTCATTCTAAGTTACATTGAATGTTCATGTTTCTAATGAAGTTGAACTTCACTGAGTTATGTTTATTTTCCACAGGATTTTCGATTCTGCTGATGGTATCATTTTAACTTTTGCCCGTTTTTTTTCTATTTAGTTTTTAGTTTTTTGGTACTGAATTATAGAAGTTGTTTATATGTTCTTATCACTAATATGTGTTGGTTGTATGTGTGCAAATATCTTGTCAGCAATTAAGTTGGTTATATGTGTGCAAATACCTTTTTAGCAAATATCTCTTCCCTCTCTTAGGGTGTCCCTTGAAAAACAGAATGTTATGTTTTAATATAAAACATGCTTTTTAAAAGGTTTATGCTACTTTTATTGTTATTTAAGATAAGCATAAGTAATCTTTTTGGTCATATTGTTACTTTACTTTTTTTTTCCTGATAGCTCTACCTTTATGACTTTCAATCATTCTTTAAGCTCTAGTAACTGAAGTTTTATCTGAGGAAATGATTTTGGTGCTTCTTTTTATGTGGATAACCAGTTGTTCCCGCACCAATCTGTGACAATATCATGATTTTTCCTATTACCTACAACAGAAATGTGGGTCTGCTATAGGGTCTCTCGAGTGTGTTACGTTGGCTTATCTGTCTATTGCTACATCAATACCACATTTCCTCATTACTGCACTTAGACAATATGTCTAGCTGTCTGATAAAAGAAATCCTGTAAGCTTGTGCTTCTAAAAACATGATGATCCTTGCTCTTCTAGTCTTCCTTACACATTCTAGAATTAAAATTTCAAGTTTCATCAAAAATCCTCTTAGCATTTTGATTAAATCTGCCCAATATGTTATACATCATTTTGGAGAAGAAATGACAATGTTACCATACAGACTCCTCCTACCATGAATGTGGTTTTCATTCTGTTTATTTAAGCATTCTCTGTATTTTTCAAAAATTTCTTTCAGAACATAATAGAAGTACTTTGTTACATTTATTCCTGTAGAGTTTATAATTTTGATTTTGTTTAAATAATAGAATTTTAGAAAGTATAGCACTTTAAGACTACAGGATAGCAATATAATTTTAAAAGTTGATTAAAATTAAACCCCAAAGATGTTTATTCCATATTCTAACTTTAATACTTTGTACTTTTTTCTAGGGTTCCCTAAGTAGAAAATTAGAAGAAATAATAATTCCACCATGTATTATGCTACTCTGCCAAGTTAATCTGATCTACATTCTTTTTTAGTATAACAATTATAATATATTAAAAAAACTATGCATCTATACACATTGCTATAATATAATTTAATATTTCAGTTATATCACATACATTCATTTAGGTGTGTAAATTATATTAATAATAGTTACATGACATTTTATGAGTGGGACTGAATGGATGACATATCTCCTTTATAGACATAAACTTATTTAATATTTAAAATAATATTATGATATTTAACTTAAATGTATAAGGAAACTGAATCACAGCAACTTGTTCAAGGCAATCAAACTATTGTCTTAAAATCAAACTATGGTAGAATTAGTATATAAAATCAGACAAATGGATTACAATGTCAATAACCTCAGCCACTATGTTACACTACTTGTCATATAAAGTACCAATAGAGCTGCTATGGATACAAAGAAGAGCTATGTAATTCTGTACCCATATAATCATATGTGAAATTTTAGGCAAATGTCAATCAATACCCTAAGAAAGGTACAACCTACATAAGAGAGTGCCACTTTTAGGTGAACTTTGTGGAATAGATGGCATTTATTTTAATACTTGAAGATACATTAATTTCCCCCTCCATGTCATATATCTGTGGCAATTTCTTACTGTTAAATTTGTATTTGTATTGTGAGATTTAGATTATTATACTGACAGAAAATAATTTTAATTTACAGGTAACAGAAAATGATAGTAATATATGTATATATATATGTATATATATATATGCATGTATATATATATACATACATTATGTATACATACATACATAAAAACTTTTCTTAGCCAGAGTTATTTTTTATTTATGTATTTATTTTTTTGTACTTTTTGGCCGGGGCTGTGATTCAACCCGCCACCTCTAGCATATGGGGCCAGCGCCTTACTCCTTTTAGCCACAGGCACTGCCCAGCCAGAGTTATTTTTTGTAACTGTGCAGAAACCTCAGTCCCCTACAACTGCCATCCCCAACCCCCCAGGCCAGGGACTAGTACAAGCACTTGTGAAGTGAAGAAAAAAAGTGCTAGAGAATCTTAGGGTTCATATTGTTTGACTTCTATGATCCTTAGTTTTCTCAAGTCTAAACTAGGTGATCTATTTAAGCTTTATTATAAGTATTAAATAATAGAGCATGGCATTCATCTCAGAACCTGACACATGATAAGCACCAAGAGATGGTAGGAATTCAATTATATTTCAAGTTGCAGGATCAAACAATACAAGTTAGACGGACACTTGATTACTTGAGGCACAACCCACAGAAATGGTCATTACCATTATCTAGGATTGACACATTTGTAAGTTCTTTTAGAATTGAACTTGTTAAAGTCAACGATACCCAGAAAAATATATGGAATAACCCAGGATTATAAATACCCTCATTTTATAGACTTCATCTTCTCAAACTGCAGTCTAATCTTCAGTCTAAACTTCTGTGCTTACAGTAGATCAGTCACCTCTCTGTCCTTGTGTCTTGTTACCAACTTACATGTTTGTCAGGTACACTTCAAATGTTCCTCTCTCTGCTGTAATACAGCTGAAACCTTATCTTCAGACTTCAGTTACAAGTGATCTTCTCCCTGAAGCCTTTCTTGATCGTCGTGTGTATGGTGAACTTTTCCAGTCAACATAATTTTCTATTGAATCATCTTTTTTATTTATTCTTTCATTAGATTTATCTCAATTTAAAATTCTTCTTAACTTGCTGGGTATGTTTTTCAGCCTCATTAAAGTACAAGTTTTTATAGATATTAAGACTTTCTGACTCAATCTACATTCTTAGTGCTTCGAACAGCACTTGAAAATGGAAATTTAGCCATTTGTGCCACCAAGCAAATTTAACATTAGACAAATTAGACAGAAATTTAGCTGAATCTCTTCTAGAAGTTTCAATCCTTGATTCTCAGAATTTCTTTATTTAAAAATTAATGCAACATATACTTCACCTAATTTAAGAATAATATAAACACACACATACACCCTTTCTCTAAAAATTTTTTCACAATAATCTATTTAGGATTCTATTTGACTGAACAAGTAATATTTAAATTTAGTTAAAGATAAAATTAAAAACATGTATTTTTAAAAATATTCTTATAATCTTGTCTATAATCATGCACACATAAATTAAGTTGTTAGCTAGCCAACTTTTGTATTGTTTGATATCTCATACCAGAAACTTAAGCAACAGATTTTCAATGTGGGATTCATAGAACAATCTGTCTTCTAAATAATTTTTTTTAAAAGTGCTATTGAGTTTGCTTAAGCCATCTGGAATCAGACTGTGTATCTGGCACATAATTATCTAAACATGTTCATTTTAAAATTGAAATATCCACTCACATTACTGGAAAATATGCGATAAAACTATATTCATCACAGTGTAGTCTTCTTTTTATTTAGTAAAATTAAAATAGTTGAATTAAAGATGAAATATCTAAAAGTAATGAGAGGTAGAGGCAAGGTATATCAGAGAGGCTGTAAGTGAGTGGGTAAGTTCATTTCACTGGATGTAGACAAGGGAGACAATTTACCCCTGAATCCAAACTATACTTCCCCAAACAGCCTTAGTAGTGATAACATTAATCTTTAAATAGATGTCTTGAAACTGTCAAGTTACATTGAATATGGCTGCCCATAAGATGCCCCCTAAAATGATCCACTGTACAATCATCTCCTCTTGTGTAATTTGTTTCCAAGCAAGAGAATATAGCAATATGGAGGGAATATAACTCTTGTGATTAGATTACAAATTTTACTTCCTTTAAGGCTGAATAATATTTCATGGTGTACATATACCACAATTTATTGATCCATTCGTGGATCGATGGGCACTTGGGCTTTTTCCATGACTTAGCAATTATGAATTGGGCTGCAATAAACATTCTGGTACAAATATCTTTGTTATAATGTGACCTTTGGTCTTCTGGGTATACACCTAGTAGAGGAATTATAGGATTGAAAGGCAGATCTATTTTTAGATCTCTAAGTGTTCTTCAAACATCTTTCCAAAAGGAATATATAATTTGCATTCCCACCAGCAGTGTAGAAGTGTTCCCTTTTCTCCACATCCACGCCAACATCTCTGGTCTTGAGATTTTGTGATATAGGCTAGTCTCACTGGAGTTAGATGATACCTCAAAGTAGTTTTGATTTGCATTTCTCTGATGGTTAAAGATGATGAGCATTTTTTCATATGTCTGAAGGCCGTGCGTCTGTCTTCTTCAGAGAAGTTTCTCGTCAAATCCCTTGCCTAGCCTGCGATGGGATCCCTTGTTCTTTTCCTGCGAATGTGTTTGAGTTCTCTGTGGA
>CAUYPK010000448.1:0-29028 GCA_963574355.1 Loris lydekkerianus | reverse complement strand
CTGTGCATAAGAAATTCATTTATTTTGTCTGGTACATATGGTAATGTCTCTTTTAAAATCAGGAATAGAAATTAAATTATTTTTCCTCATCTGTTAATTGAAGTTTGAATTTATTATTATTACTTTTTAATTTTTATTACCTGATCTCACTCAGTCATCCTGGGGAGAGTGTGGTGGCATCATAGCTCACAGCAACCTCACACTTCTGGGCTCAAGAGATCCTCTTTGCCATAGCCTCAGCAGTAGTAAGGATTACAGGAATTCACCATGATGCCCAGCTAATATTTTCTATTTTTTAGTAGAGACAGGCATCTCCCTCTTGCTCAGGCTAGTCTCAAACTCCTAAGCTCAGGCTATCCACCCGCCTCCCAAAGTGCTAGAATGACAGGCATGAGCCACTGTGCCTGGCCAAGCCAAACACTCTCATAAACACATTTTCAAATAACTCATTTACTCCTCAGGACAACCTTATTTATTTGCTTATTTGCATTTTTTTTAGACTAGGTCTCACTTTGTAGCCCAGGATGGAATGTGGTGGCACAATCATAGCTCACTTCAGCCTCGGACTCCTAGACTCAAGCAATTCTTCTGCCTCAGTCTCTCAAGTAGTTGAAAATATAGGTACAGACCACCAGGCCCTGCTAGTTTTCCTTTTTTTTTTTTTTTTTTTGTAGAGATGAGGTTTCACTACTGGTCTCAAACTGGTCTCAAACTCCTGGCCTTAAATCATCCTCCCACCTCCCTCTGGAAGTGCTGAGATTACAGGCCTGAGCCATCCCAGAACAACCTTATTTGTAATCTTATGGCCAAGCAGATACTATTATGCCTTCTTGGAGAGGAAACCAAGGCATGAAAGTGTTAAGTACTTGCCTGAGGTCAAATAGCCCAGATGAAATGCAGTGGAGAATTCATTCTATCTGTCACAAATTCATGCCATCTGCCTCTAAGAGGTACACAATAAATAATTAAGTAGATTTTAAGGATGGGAACTTTGCACCAGAAAAAAATCCACAGGTGTTTTCAACAACAACTATTCTAGAAGATAAAGATTAGAGCATAGATCCTATACTCCAAAGGGATGGTTCATTCAGGAAAGAAGGCAGGAAGGAAAAGTTTTTCCCATCAGCTGATCAGGCATCCAAGATAGGCAGGGGGGACAGTTTACTAAATAAACAAGTGCGATTACACTTTAGTGACATGTCTGGAAATATTTTTAGGACACTCCAACCGTCATTCCTCAGTAAAGCAGCCTGTTAATGCCCACACAACACGTTAGAAACTGAGGGGAAAAAATAAGATTTAAGAAGTGTTACTTTTTTTGCTTTCCTTGTCAAAGTCAGGTGGAAATACTTCAAAACTAGTTGCAGACCACCCACAGAGCGGGGCCTCTGGCCTCCTGGTACTGTCAATGTGGCCATGTGGCTTTAGCGAATCTGGACATTCGCCCACTGTCTACTGTCTACTGTTGCTTCCTGGTAAAGCAGCTCACCCACAAGTCTGATCATAAATTTTCCTACATACTTGGATTTTGCAGGCTGCCTGTGTCACAGCCCCCAGGGCAGTGCTCAACAAAGGCACTGAGAAATAGCACCCAGGGCTGCAGTATTTGCCTGGTGCCTCCTGAAAATGGATGTCTCCTGCCCACTCCCCCACCCCCAGTCAAAACAACGCCTTTAACACATTTGGAAATGTCATTAACAGTATTGTATAGCTGTCAGCCTAGAATCTGGGCATGTATTCAATCTTAAGTCTGGATAGCATGTACCACGGACAGAGGGCAGTTATACTAGGTATGAGATCTCCCAAGAGAAAAACGCCAACAGCAACTCCTTCTATACTAACTCCAGAAGAACCTACAAACCTCTTAAAAGGGGTCCATTTCACTCCTTTAGAAATAAACTGCTTATGGCTTGGCGCCTGCAGCACAGTGGTTAGGGTGCCAGTCACACGCACCAAGGCTGGCGGTGCCGGTTCAAACCCAGCCTGAGCTAGCTAAACCACAATGACAACTGCAACACAAAATAGCCGGGTGTTGTGGTGGGTGCCTGTAGTCTCAGCTACTTGGGAGGCTGAGGCAAGAGAATTGCTTAAGTCCAAGAATTTGAGGTGCCTCTGAGCTGTGACACCACGGTACTCTACCAAGGGTGACATAGTGAGACTCTGTCTCAAAAAAAATAATAAAACAAAATAAACTGCTTATGCAAACTAAAAGAAATTTACCATTTATGAAGAAGTGCACCTTTTTAGTTTAATTCTAAGAAGCAAAAAGATTTCACTGATTTTTTTCCAAAAGTATTTACTCCGTTCTTACGATGTGCCAGGTTGCTGTGCTAGGCTTGAGGAGTCAATGGTGAACAAGGAGGCACAGTCAGTGCTCCCAGGGAGCTCGCAGTTGGGTGGGCCGGAAATACATAATCAACAATTCCCACCAATGAACATATCATTGCAAATGGAGATAAGTGCCCTGAAGGCAAGGAAGATAGGAGGGGCAGGGAAAGCTGAAACAGTGAGCTGGGTTCAGCAGCTTGAGACTAGCTGGATATACCCAGTGCACAGAAGCCAGATGGGCACTGAGAGCAGAACATACAGACAAAATGAAATTGAGAAAAGTCTGGAGTGGTTGGGGTAGAGGGAGCCTGGAGCGGAGGCAGCATAATGAGCCAGGAGAGGCAAGAGGGGCGGAACCACGCAGGGCCTTTGTTCACTAAGTTAAGGATTTGAGGGGGGATGAGGTGAGCAGGTTGGCATTTCAAAAAGATCTCTCTGGCTACAGTGTGGAGAATCAGCAGGAGAGGAGCCAAAGAGATAAGGAAAGGCCAGTTAGGGGTATTTGCAGTACTGCAAGTGAAAGAATTATGATAGAGGTAATAATAGAGATGGAAAGACAGATTTGAGAAAGATTTAAAATGTAAACATAACATTTGCAATAAAACAATAAAATAAAATAAAATGTAAAATACTGGCTCAGTGCCTGTAGCACAGTGGTTATAGCGCCAACCACATACACCGAGGGTGGTTGGTTCAAAGCCAGCCCAGGCCAACCAAACAACAATGACAACTGCATTGGGCAGTGAGACTCTGTCTCATAAGAAAAGGATGGAAAATACTGGAATAAGATTTGGTGATGAAATCAACCTGGGAGTCCATGGTAAAGGGATGTCAAGAATGATGCCCAGGCTTTCTTATGCATAATAAGTGGGTGGGCAGTGGTCACGGTCACTGACAGAGCAAGACTGGGAGGGGGAGAGTGTGAATCCAATAATGGATGTGTGCAGTTCAAGATGCTGTAGAAATACCTGGTGGGAGATAATTTATAGGATGTTATGCAGGTCTGAGACCCAGAAAAGAGGTCTAGGCTAGATATTTACTACGGGAGTCATCGGCACAGCCCGGGATAGCTGAAGCTGAAACACGAAAATCAGAGGGACAAAGTGTGAATGCCTACAGAGAACTGTATGGCTACAAGGGGGCAAAAGTTAATGCCTCGAGACATTCTAACACTCGCTAGCTGGGTAGAAGAGGGCGAGCCTGCAAACGGGATAGAAAAGATGAGCCAGAGAGATGGGGCAACAGCGAGGAGACGATGGTGGGTCAGTGGAGCCAGAGGAGGTGGTGCTTCCAGAGGCAGGAGCGGGGCAACACAACCAATGGCGAAAAGCTAACAGAGGCAGGGCTGAAAACACCCACTTTATGTGCTGAGGAGGTCACTAGTGACCCTGGTGTCAATCCAGTGGAATGATAATAGGGAACAATGAGGCCGACAGATTACAGAATGGAGTGGGGTGTGGAGTTGATGAGAAGTGAGAAAATGCAAGAAGTGGAGATAATCCAACAGGATCCAACAGAAAGCTCTTTCACTCAGATTAAAAGACTAAATCCTTACAGTCATCTACGAGGCAGTAGAATCTTGTTCCTACTTCTCATCTCTGCTCCCTTTCCTGGCTCCAGCCCTACTGGCCTCCTGATTCTTTGAAGGCACCAGCTTCCACCTCAAGGCTTTTAATAAGGAATTTCCTTCCTCCACATAAATAGACTACTTCTCCCTAACCCATCAGGACTGCTCAAAAGTTACTGTCTCCAATGTATGTAACCAAAACATTTGTAGCCCTGTAATATTCTGAAATTAAAACAAAAAATTACTTTCTCATTCCAGCTTCCCCTGCTTCACGTAATATTAAAATTAACCTCTCATTCCTTTCCCTGCTTTAGTTGTACTTCTTACCATCAGATAGAACATGTTTTGTTTTTATGTTTATTATCTCACCCCCTCCGAAAGAATGTTTCTGGAGGGCAAAGATTTTGCCTATTTAGTTCATTGCTATTTTCTCAGTGCTTCAAAGAGTACTTAGTACCTAGTGAACACTCAATAAATACCTGCTGAAAAAATAAAATATTTGAACAAATAAAATAAATAATGTGTACTATCCATTAGCAACAAGGGAAAAAAAAGCTTGAAAAAAGTTCCATTCATCATAGCAACAAAATTGGGAGGAAAGATTAGCAAAATAAAAAAAGAAAGTATAAATGGATTATATGAAAAAAAACACTGAGGCTCAGCGCCTGTAGCATAGTGGTTATAGCACCAGCCACATACACCAAGGCTGGCGGGTTTGAACCCAGCCCAGGCCTGCTAAACAATGAACAACTGCAACAAAAAACAGCCAGGAGTTGTGGCAGGTGCCTGTAGTTCCAGTTACTTGGGAGGCAGAGGTGAGAGAATCGCTTGAGCCCAAGAGTTTGAGGTTGCTGTTTGAGTTTGAGGATGCCCACAGCACTCTACCAAGAGCAAAGTAGTGACACTCTGCCTCAACAAAAAAAAAAAAAAAGGAAGAAGAAGAAGAGGAGGAGGAAGAAGAGGAAGAGGAAGAGGAAGATGAACCATTGAGTGTCATAAAAAGATTTTAGTATAGAGATACATAATCCCTCTCAGGAAGAAAATTGGCTTGCAGAGATACCAATTCTTTGCAAATTAATTTAGAAATGTATACTAATTCCAAGTAATTCAATGGAATTTCAAAAGTTCTTTTGGGAGGAAAAATATGGATGAAGATAGCCAAGATGGGTTTTTTTTCTGGAGAGGGTGACAATGAAAAAGACAGTCCATTATGATGCAACAGTTTCTTGTTTTGTGTTTTTTTGGTCAAGACAGAGCTCTACTCTATGCCCTGAGCAGAGTGCAATGGTGTCGTAGCTCACTGCAACTTCTGACTCAGGCTGTGGCATCCTTCTGCCTCAGCATCTGAAGCCAAAGCTGCTGGGATTACAGGTGCTTGCTGTGGTGCCCGGCTGGGTTTTTCAAGTTTTTTCATGAGTCCAGGTCTCCCTCTCGCTCAGACAAGCCTCAAATTCCTGGGCTCAAGCAACCTCCCACCTCAGCCTCCCACGGTTCTGGGATTACAGTCATGACCTGCTGTGCCTGGCAGTAAAGCGACAGTATTAAGAACAGATAGATTAATAAGAGGAAAATGTAGGATCCACAATCGGATGCAGATGTATGTTTTTTAAAGTTGGTACAGTTTCAAATCAGTAAGTATTTATTAAATGGAACTAGGATAACTGGTTAAACATTTGGGGAAAAATTATGTTTTGTGTCATGTGCTAAAAATAGGTACCTTCATAAATTTCTGAGGTATTAGGTATTTATTAGACCATGAGCCCATAAGACACCTATAAAAAGACAATGCCAGTGTTTATCTAGTGGGTTTGGTAGATAAAGCCTCAATATGTGCAAAAGTAAGAAGACAGTGAAGAAAAGGGCTGATAGTGACAGACTTGTCTATATTACAGTTTAAAGTTCACATTTTGTAAAAGATAACACAAATTTCAAAGGAAAACAAATATTTTAGGGAAATACTTATAATCTGACATAAGATTAACATCCCTAATACACAAAATACCTTTTACAAATCAAAAAGAAAAATACAAATGACCTAATGAAAAAACAGTCAAAGAGAAAATTCATCAATTAGAAATATAAATAATAAAGAAATAAGATGTCCAAACTCACTAGAACTCAAAGAATTATACAATTAAATAATGCAATACCATATTCAGATGTTAGACTGATGGAGGTTCAAAAAGGTTATAATATTTAGCATTACTGAATATATAAGGAAATGGGCACTTTTACAGACATCTGATGGCAAAGTAAACTCCAGAAGGCAATTAATAGTATATTAACCCGGATATGGGGGTATTAGTGGAAGGGGGTATTAGTTTGCTAGCACTGCCATAACAAAGGAACACTGACTGGGTGGTTTAAATAGCGTAAATTGATCTTCTGTGGCTTCTGGAGGTTAGAAGTCCAAAATCAAAGCTGGCAGAGTTGGTTTCCTTCTGAGGCCGCTCTCTCCCTGGCTGGTAGATGGCTGCCTCCCGTCTCCGGGGGGCCTTCTCTCTGGGTGTATCTGTGTCCTACTCTGCATTTGTGGTCTTTGGAAAGGAGCAGCAGTGGCAGGGAGAAATGTGAGCCCTCATAGCACCAATCTGGCTAGAAGCAAAGGACACGGTATAGAAGGGCCTTCTGAACCAGGCACAGATTTCTTGCAACATACTGAGGCCTAATTAGGATAATATCCACCAGTCAAGCCCCGCTGATTATTTATTCTCCTCTCTCTGAACCTTCCTAAGCACTTTTCATTTCTCCTTGTTTATGCCTGTGTGTACTTACTGCATAAGACCAATTACTCCTAAAAGGCAATATCCTTCATATAGTCATCTTTGTATTCCTCTGTGCATACAGTGTGCATTTAATGAATAACTAACAACAAAAATTAATACTCTTAAATTTCTTCTGGTATGATGGTCATCTGATGCTGCAAGTGCTGAAGATTTAGAAGAAAATCTGTAAAGTGACAAATGATGGTGAATAGCAAATTTTTCCTTTAACGCAATTGTAATTTATATCAGCAAAATAAAGAGCTTTCCAAACTAATTTACAAGATCAAGAGGCGATATTCTCTGGGATTTCCCCATTACACGCTGTTTCACAGATGGTAATTCCTGAAGCATGTTAAGTGTATAGTTAGAGTCAGGTTGACATGATACAGGAGTTTTCCTCTATTTTAAAAATGAGAAAAATCAAAAAACCATCTTGGGAGTGTGGAAGCGGTATCCTATTTTGTTTTAAGGCAGTTTGAATCCATTAGTTTATTCACTCAATGTTGATTTAGAATCTACAGACCAGGGACGGTGTCAGGTGGTGTGAGAGCTACAACGACAATGTTGTCACATTCATGAAGCTTATACTCTACTACTCGGTGAGAGAAACTGAATAGAAATTACGGTCATACAAGTCATTATTGGGTGTGTTCCTTTATTTTCATTCTGCTACCACTTTTAAATACAGTATTGGCTTACTGTGAATACCTCTATAATTACATAGAGGGATAGCCTATGAAAAGTAGACTACAAAATATTAATTTGAGAATTTTCTCTTTCTAAGCTTTTATATACTCTCAAATAGTCAAGATAGAACAGTGTGGGCAGCTGGCCCTCAACTTTTCAATGACAACTAGAACAAAAGTAAACGTCGTTTTTAACTTCTCTCCATCTCATAACCTTTACTTAAGAGCTGACAATAAATCTTCAATGCTTTTAAAAATACTATTACTGGATGGAATTAAAGGCTATTAGATAAAAACAAGTACTAATAAAGAGAAACTACAGATTCATCAAGGTTAGTTCATAAACAAACACCAGACTTTTGCATAGAGAGACAAATTTAAACAGTATGCTTTTTCATAAGAATGTGCTACCACTAAATTCCTGAGCTGGTACCTGCAATCCATAAAATCAAGGTTATTTCAGTCCTGGAAAAGCTGACATGAAAAGTCCTAGAAGGAGAAGATACTGTTTAGAAAGTTTTGGGTGACTTGTCGAAAGTCACATGGCTACTTACTAACAGGGGCAGTGAATTCCCATCACACTAATATTTTAGATAAGGTAAAATGCACACAATATGCATTTTCCAATATGTAGTATATAAATCCCTCAGCTGCTTCTAAATTGGATGAAAACCCCACAATTTTTTTTTCTAAAATTCTCAAGCATTTGAAATGTTCCTATTAAGTGTTGGCTGCACATGTTACAAAGAAAAAAAAACACAAAAGTAGAGTCTTTGCCTTGAACATGAGGAAAAGTGAAGATAATCAGAATATCCAATGTGAGTAGTGCTGGTGCAGGCAGTGGGTGCAAGGTGCTGGGGCACCAGGGAAGTGTCCAGAGAGGAAAAGCTGCAAAGAAACTGACTCTAGAAAAATGAGGTGGTGCTGAGCAGGCAGACAGGGGGAGGGGAGCTGGGTGTGCAGAGCACTGTTGCTTGGAGCACTGGGAGGAGCATAGCAAGGGCTAACACAGGAGAGCCGCGTGGTCGCCGCGCCGGATGCACAGGCCTTAAATTAAATGCCCCTGGAAGAAGTCTGAACTTATCAGTAAGGAACAGGTGACTGTTGAAGGATTTTAGGAAGAACCGCCTGTTTGATTTTGTGTTACATAAAAATGACTGCAGTGTCAGAGAGTCCTGGGGCCTGCCGGGCTGGGGGAATCCTGCAGGTTAGAATATTAGGACAGTAACTCTAGTTAGTGATGAAGGCCCTTAGGAGATCAAGGAAGGAGGGGATGAGCAGCATCGATTTCCTATAACAAATGTATAATAAACTTCAAACTGCCAATATGGTTTTTAGAAGAGTAAATACTTTCCCCCAAATAGTCTCACTGTGATTTTCATGCTGTTTATTACTGTGAAATGAACGCAGGTTAAGACCCGTTAGTAAATACCTTTGTAAAAATAAAAACCTTGCTTAAAAGCATTAATCTCTAATGTGGAGTATTCTGTTGTCATTTTCCAGAAATAAGTCCTAAATTTTTGTAAATAAGTGCAAAAGTCTGACATTTAAAAGAAATGCTTTCCTTCACTCCATTTTCCCATGTCCTTCATCTGTACTATAAATTTGAGCGTGTGGACCTTGTGTGTGTGTGTATATGTGTGTGTGAACCTTTTAAACAATAGACAGACAACAGGTGTCCTAAGCAATTCACCTGCCCAGTGTTGAATAGGTGCCCAATTAACACCAACATCAAATCTAAAATGCTTTTCCAAGTGTCTCCTACATTGTTGATGTGAATGTTTTAAATAATTAAACACAAAGCTCATCTATTAATAGAATCTTCCAAGCCACAATTTCACAACTGAATATTCAACTGAGAGCTACCCTTAGTAACAAAGGTCACATCAGACAGATTTCATGCTTATTGGTCAGTCTAGAAATGTGTTCCATTTATTTTTTTCACTTTGTTAGGTGAAAAGGGATCCAAATGTTTGAAAAATAAATAGCTCCAGAGTCCTTCTACTTACCCACTTTTGTTTCTTCCATCGGTTACAGTTATCTGTCAACAAGGGCACAAATTTAGTAATGACTCATTTACATACCTAAACTGACATTTTTGAAATGACAATGAGAAGCTGACAATCAACTGTTCTCTAAGGAAATGCTCCTTCTCTCCATATGGCTTCACTCAGAGGCTAAGACTTAAAGAGATTTTCAATTTATGGAACAGAGGCTCTCCTGCTGAGACTCCTATGCCTGTAACTTCATTTAGAATGCAAATGCCTGTACCAAGTTTTAAAATGCCATTACTACTAATGCCAAGAAGCCAGTGATAAAATACAAAGTCTTCCTCTCCACAGAGCTTTGATAATTTGTTTTTATTTGTATAAATGTATGGAGTACACGTGTAATTGTGTTATATGCATAGATTGCATGAGCTTTATTACATTAACAATATAAAGAACTTAAAGACTTTGCATGTACAGTGGAAAAAGGGCCTCAAGAAGCTATATTATCTTGACTCCTCACCTTAAAATAGTCATTAATAACTGTTACAAGGATTACATGAAATAATGTATGGACTGACTGTAAACTATAAAGGTTTCTATAAACATATGGCATTGTTACTTTAGACGTTCACTAGTACGTCCACTCAAAATAAAAACTCTGGAAAATAAAACTGTGGGCCAGAGGAAAAAACAAAAACACCCTGAAAAACATTGTTACCAAAAAAGCATGTGAAGAAACTGATTTATGGATTCCACACAATCCCTATAAAACTCGTGTAACTGTGGGACCAGCCCAAATTGGGGCTACTCTGCTAACAACAAAATGTCAAGTTACCTTGTAGGTATCACAGAACCAGAACTGCAAGTATATAGCTCCTTTCTTCTCTCAAAAGATGACGGCTCTTGGTGTCGGCTTCTGTGTGCCTCAGCCTGTGCGCCTGTTTGCTCAATAACTCTTTCAGCTGCCTTTTTGAAGAGATTGACAAGCTAATCCTAAAATTCATAGGCTAGACAATAGCCTAGCAATCTTGAAAAAGAAGAATGGAGTTAGATAATTCATCCTTCCCAATTTCAAAACTAACAACAACAACAACAAAACAATAAACAAGACAATGTGGTCCTTGTATAAAGACAGGCATATAGATGAATGGAAAAGAGCTGAAAATCCAGAAATCATTTATGGTTGATTGATTTTTGACAAGGGTACCCAGAAAAAGAACAGTCTTTTCAACAAATGGCTGCTGACAGCTGAATATCCACTTTCAAAAGAACAAAGTTGGAGCTGTTCTTCACACCACATACAAAAATTAACTCAAAATGGAATACAGACTCAAGTATAAGAACTGAAACTCTAAAACTTTCAGAAGAAAACATTTGAATAATTCTTTGTAATCTCTGGTTACACAATGCCTTCTTGGGTACGATACCAAAACACAAACAACACAAGGCCACATAATGTATGACTTCATTTATGTGAAATGTCCACAGAGGGCAAATCTATAGAGGCAGTAGATCAGTGGTTGGTTAGGGCTAGAGAGGTTGGGGAAATGACTGCCAAGGCATACGCGTTTCTTTCTGAGGTGATACAACTGTTCTAAAACTGACTGCAGTAATTGTCGCACAACTCTGTGAATACACTAAAGACCATTGAATCATTGAATCATAGGCTTTAAATGGGTTAACTGTAGAGTATGCAAATTATATCTCAGTAGGGCTATTTAAAAATAAAGAAAGTAAAGAAATATATGTGAAGAGCAGCATCCAGGAGCAGTTAAGACCTTCATCTGAGAACAAGACCTGATTTTAAGTTCAAGTCTTACTAACTGTAGCATCTTGAGAAAACAACAAAATAATAATTCTGAGCCTGTTTTCCTCATCTTGAAGTTGCATGTAATAATTCTTTTTTCAAGGGGGCTATTCTGAGTAGTGAGATCATGCATAAAAAGTGTTTGCTTAACACTGAGCCTAGCTCCCAATAATATCAGCTAGTAAAAGAAAAGATATGGGGCCTTGGCCATACGTAGCAGGCAAGTTGATTGAAGTATTGCTGTAATTGTTACTTTAAAATTATACAAAAACTTAATAAATAGGGTGCTTCCAAATAGTTAGGCTCACTTGGGAACAGTTAGTAAAGAGAAAGCAGGACTCTACCATAGGCCGTGATAGAATCACAGAAGCTAGATTTACCCTCCTACCTAAAACAACTAGAAAACCAAGCAAAATGCATCAAACAATGATTTTTAAGTATTACATAACAGACAGCACAAAACAATGATCCATGACTAAACGCAAACTAGCAAGGTGAGCCTACAATTGCATTAACTCACTGCCTGTAGGCTGCTTACAGGCTGCAGAACAGAAAGGGGAATTCAAACTACACCTACTGGTCTCAGTGAGTTGAGGAGAGAGAGAACAAAGTTCAAGGAAGCCAAGGCAGATACAATTTGTTGGGCAAAGGGAAGAGGAAGGAAGAACTTGGAAACTAAGAGCTCCAGAGATCTGCTGTGGCCAAATCAGCCTTAGCCTAAGAGTTGCTTGGGTCCCACCAAACAAAGATTAAAGGCAAGCTCTCAAAAGATCCAAACTCATCTGCATGCCAGAACAAGTATAGAAATACAACACCAGCAATAAAACCCAGCACCCAATAAGTTAAAATGTCTTATATCTCATCAAAAATTACCAGGCATGCAAAGAAAGCATGTCTCATAATCAGGAATCTCTCATAATCAGGAGAAAAATCAATCAATAGAAATGGACCCAGAGATGATGGAATTATCAGACAAGGATTTGAAAATCCTTTTAAGTTCTAGCTTGAGCAAGAGTGAGACCCCAAGTATGGTGGTATGTGCCTGTAGTCCCAGCTACTCAGGAGGCCAGGGGCGAGATGATCACTTGAGCCCGGGAGGCTGAAGTTGCTGTGAGCTAGGCTGATGTAAGGTACTCAAGCCTGGGCAACAGAGCAAGACTCTGTCTCAAAAAACAATAACAAAAATCCTGCTAAGTTATTATAAATATGTTCCATATGTTCAAATGGAACTTCTAGAGATAAAAAACACAATATGACTACAACTGAAAAATACAATTATCACTTTACTTTTTGGTATGGAAACTAAGACATAAGTAGGGTCTGGTACCAAGACACACAGCTAATTAGTGGCAAAGCCTGGGGAGGGGTGTCCAACCTATGGTCCATGAGCCACATGAGCATTATTTGAGACCTGTTTGACTTGGATATCATGAAAATGATGCCCGGACCCTTTTTTTTTTGGCTCATCAGCTTTCTTTAGTGTTTCTGTACTTAATGTGTGACTCTAGACAACTTTTAATCTTCCAATATGCAGAAGAGGAAAAAAAAGGTTGGACACCCAGAGTAACCCAACTTCCCTGACTCTAACCAAGTGCTCTTTCCACTATGCTTCAGAGGAGTCACATAAACTGACAGATACTTGAGTAGGTTACCTGGCTGCTGTATGCATAGGTCTGAACATGTGGGATGTAGAGGGAGCAAGGTAGAAGTGGAAGCTCATCATAATCATTTTAGGCAGGAGAGATAGAGTTAGAACCTCAGTGGTAGAAGGGACGAGAAATGGTTGGATATTAGCTATATTTTAAAGAGTTGGTAGGACTGCTGATGGAGTGGATACAGTGGTTTGGTTTTGTTCTGTTCTGTTCTGTTTTGAGACACGTTCTTGTTTCCGTCACCTGGGCTAGAGTTCATTGGTGTCGTCATAGTTACTCCAACCTCAAACTCTTGAGCTCAAGTGATTCTCTTGCCTCAGCCAGCTGAGCAGCTGGGTGTACACCACCATGCCCGACTAATTTTTTTTTCCATTTTTAGTGGAGACAGGAGTCTTGCTCTTACTCAGGCTGGTCTTGAACTCCTGACATCAAGCAATCCTCCCACCTCAGCCTCCCCGAATGCTAGGATTACAGGCATGAGTCACCACACTTGGCCAGGATGCAGTGTTTGAAAAGAGAACACAAGATGGTTTTGACTTGAGCCTCTAACAAGGGAGTAGCCATATACTGTAATGGAGAAGCCTGAGGATGGAGCAGCTTGGGGAGAAGAGCTGGGGACTTGGTTCTGTACACGGTTAAGTGAGAGATGTCATCAGACACGCACGTGAAGCGTGCAGTTACTGCATATAGCTGTCTTAAATTCAAGGGAGAGATTGGGCTCAGAGATATGGAAACATCACAAAGAAGGTAGAAAAGTGACTGAAGTTTGGAAGCTCCGGGCTTTAAGGGAAGAACAATTGTGATCTATTAATGAGGTATCGTTTTCCTCAGGTTGCACAGTCTTTTACTAGCCTAAAGAGGGGCCTTCCTATCATTGTGGTTTCTCTCACCCTATTTGCGCCACCAGGATTATCCACTTTCTTTCCTTTTGCTTCTGCAGTGTCTATCTCGCATGGCTACTGTGAGCATTATAGTATAAGCTATATAAATACCTAGTGAGCTGTCCATAAATGTTAGCTCTATCTCAAATAGAGGACCTTGTTTCTCTGAAATAATGGGGTTTCATTTATGAATGTTCATAGTACCTTTATTCATAATAGCCTCAAGCTAGATGCAAACCAAATGTCCACTATTAAATGAACAAATAAACTGTTGAACATTCATACGATGGAATGTTAGCAATACAAAGAAAGGACCTACTGATATATTTAACAATCTGCATGAATCTCATGAGCAGAATCAGAATGCTGCTTGAAAAAAGTAATACGCAAAATAATACAAGCTGTATGATTCCATTTATATGAAATACTGAAAGGCAAATCTAAAGTAAAGTGACAGAAAGCAGATCCAGGATTGCAGGAGGCCTAGACTGGGATACAAATTAACCAGGAAGGGGCCCGGGAAACTTTTGGGGGTTATGAAAATTAGTCTTGATTGCGGTGATCATTATAGGGGTATACAAATTTGTCAAAACTCATTGAAATATACATTAAAGTGGGTTGGGTTCATTTTATTGCATATCAGTAATTGGGAAATACTGCATATCAGAGTAGGCTCTTTTGGGTTATGTGATGTATCATTTGTCCTCTTCAAAATCCTCTCTCCCATGTTACTTTACAATCCTAAGTAGAGCTCTACTTTTTATCCCAAACTATCTCAAGGGGAGTCATGTGAGTTGTTTTTTTTTTAACCTAATTAAAAAATGAAATAGGATCATATTTTCCTTTGAGTTATTACTATTTTGGCAGGCTGACTGTTCTATGGCTGGTCTTCTTGGGATTTTAATGATTTTTCTTTTTTCTTCTTTTTTCTCCCACTTAGGTTCAGATTATACTTTAATTAGTGGCACTCTGGTTTGATCACAGCTTTGAGGCTTTCACTGCTATTCACTTTCTTCCAAGTCTAGCTTTGGTTGTGCTGCTTTTTGAATCTCACCAAATGTTCTCTTTTAAAAATTGTGTTCCAGAGTTATTCCTTCAAGAAGAATGAATATATGCAGGTTTTATCTATGTCATAGGAATCCATTTTGCCAGGAGAAAGGAATCTAGAGGTCACAGTCTTTTTATTCCATTTACCTTTTGTTCATGTGGCTCTTTAACCGTCTCAAAGCCGAGATGACTTTCCTTTTTTGCCTCCCTCAATCCAATTTCTACTAACACTGAATAGGGAAGGATAGTAAAGTATGTTTAATACATAAAGCCTCAGCTCTTGTTTTTTTTTTTTTTTTTTTTTAAGATATAGTCTCCCTTGGTCACCCGTGGTAAAGTACTGTGGTGTTACAGCTCACAGCAACCTCAAACTCCTGGGTTCAAGTAATCCTCTTGCCTCAGCCTCCCAAGTAGCTGGGACTACAGGCACCCGCCACAACCCCCAGCTATTTTTTAGAGATGAGGTCTCACTCTGGCTCAGGCTGGTCTCGAACCTGTAAGCTCAGGCAATCTACCCACCTCTGCCTCCCCAGTGCTGGAATTACAGGCATGAGCCACCATGCCCACCAAAGCTATATATTTCTTTATTTAAACACATTACCACAGTCTCCATTAAACCTCAAAGTCTTTCGTTGTAGTTGTTGTTGCCGTTATTTAAAGAAGACTGAGCATTGTTTTCAAGCAATTTAAGTTCATAAATTTCACTGATAATTTCAGTTTTGACTCATTCTTTAACAATATAGCACATGGAACAATGAACACTTGATTCTAGTGTTACATAAAGTACCATGTATTTCAAAACTTCTAAGATGCCTAGTTTAACATTGTGAAATCTGCATGTACCTTATAGTTACTGTTGGCCTCGTGGCCAACACATAGTTACCACTGCTCGCTCATGGTGAATCATGTTTTATTCCTGGTAACAAGACTAATTAGCCGCAACTCTCAAAGCTTCCTTGAGAATACAAGCCTTGGTTACTGTCTGAGAAAATTTCATTGACACCCCTGGTAAGGTTAGGAGTACCAACATCAAGACTTGCAGAAAGGGTTGTCAGCATCTTAGAAGAAAATTGCTATGGAAAATAGTGGACCCCTCTATGAAGAAATGCTGCATCCCTTACTGTTTTCATGCCACAGAAGTTGATATCAGTAAAGAAACATACCAATACTCAGAATTCAAATGTGGTTGAGAAGATTGCATTCTAAATGGGAACAAGTTCTAGGATTATTTTAAACAATTCAATTAGCCTATTTTCCTTTTTTATATGTGTATAAGAGTGAAATGCAGTAAACATCTATAAAGAATTTTAAAGGAATCCTTTCAATAAAAATGAAATAAAAATTCTAGGTGTCAAGAAGCATTTTACCATAGATTAATTGGTACATGAAATAATGTTGTATCCTTGTCTTTTGGAACTTAGATTTAATGAAATTCCAAAGCAAATAATGAGAAAGAAAAACAGAATATCTTCCTCGTGGGGGTCTGTTGTGCAATGACAGCAAACAGCAGCCTCCTTGATAGCGTATGGAGCCTGTTGCTTATATAAGTTCCTCTAAGGGACCTTGGAGACATTCCTTCTGATACATGTTCATGTGTTAGACCTTGTGCTGTCCCGAGTCTAGGCTCCAGACAGGGATGTGTGGTGCCTTTAGAAAGCCCCAGGGCACTGTGGCCTGGGTTCACATTGGCCAAGTCATCATGTCCATCCACACCAAACTACAGCCCAAGGAGCATGTGATTGAGGCCGTACACAGGGCCAAGTTCAAGTTCCCTGGCCGCCAGAAGAGTCACATCTCCAAGAAATGGGGTTTTACCAAGTTAACTCAAGTGAATTTGAAGAGATGGTGGCTGAGAAGCAGCTCATCCTAGATGGCTGTGGGGTCAAGTACATCCCCAGTCATGGCCCCCTGGACAAGTGACGGGCTCGGTACTCATGAGGACTTACTGTGTTGCCTATCATTTGTGCTATAAATAATGGAATATTACAACAATTATAAATCACATTTTCCAATCTTTATTGTAACAGCTTTGTTGATCTATACTTCACATACCATAAAATTTATTTATTTAAAATCCAATGGTGTTTTAGTATATTCATAGAGTTGTACAACTGTCACCACGATCAATTTTAGAATACTTTTATCAATTCAAAAAAGGAACTTTGTACTCTTTGGCTCTCATTTCCCAATCCCCCTTCCTCCCACTGCAATAATAATCTATTTTCTGTCTCTAAAAAATTGTCTATTCTGGACATTTCATATAAATGAAATCATACAATACATGGTCTTTTGTGACTGGATTCTTTCACTTAGCAATAATGTTTTCAAGGTTCATCCATATTGTAGCATGTATTAGACTTCATTTCTTTGTATAGCTAAATAATATTCCATTATATGAACATACCACATCTTCTTTATTCATTCATCAGATGACATTTGTTTGGGTTGCTTACATCTTTTGACTACTATAAACAATGCTGCTGTGAACATTGGGGGGACATAATTTTCCATTCCCTTGGTTACTTATCTAGGAATAGACTTGCTGGATCATATGACAAGTCTACATTTAAGTGTTTGAGAAACTGCTAGATAGTTTTCCAAAGTAGCTGCACCATTTCACGTTGCTACCATCAGTTTATGAGGGGTCTGATTTCTTCACATCCTAGTCAACACTTGCTATTACCCGACTTTTTGATTATAGCCATCCTACTGGGTGTAAAGTGCTATATCACTGTAGCTTTGATTTGCATTTCCTTGGCGGCTATTAATGTTGAACATTTTTTCAGGTGCTTTGGCAATTGGTACATCCTCTTTGGGGAAATGTCTATTCAGATCCTTTATCCATTCAAAAATTGTTATTTTTTATAACTGCGTTATAAATGTGTAATTATTCCCATTCTGCAGGTTATCTTTCACTTTTATGATAGTATCTCTTGAAGCATAAACCTTAAAATTGTTGAGGAAGGCCAATTTATCTATTTTTTTTTTTCTTTTGAGGCTTGTGCTTTTGGTGTCACATACAAGAATCCATGGCCAAATTCAAGTTCACAAAGACTGAGCTCTGTGTTTTCTTCTAAAAGTTTAACAGTATTAGCTTTTACATTTAAGTTTTTGATCTATTTCAGTTAATTTTTGCATGTGATGAAATGAACTTCATTCTTTTTAAATTTCAGGTTAATATGAGGTTACAAAAAATTAGGTTACATTGTTTGCATTTGTTAGGTAAAGTCTCTGTTGCAGTTGTGGCCCCTACCCAGGAGGTGCCATATACCCTTACACAGGGCCTGTTAGGTGAGTGCACACCAAACTCCCTCCCTCTTCCTCTCTCTCCCTTTCCCCCAACTTAAATTTAATTGAGGTTTTCCCTTGTGTGGGTGTGTATTCGTTCACCAGCTTCATTCTTTTACACACTGACCATGTTGTTGTCCCAGCACTATTAGACTATTTTTTCCCTACTTCATCCTTGATGTCAGCATCTCACCTTGGCACCTTTGTGGAAAATCAACTAGCCATGGATATAGGGGCTAATTTCTACATTCTCAATTCTATTCTACTGATCTATTTCTCTATCTTTATGCTGGTACCACACTACACTGTCTCAATTACTGTTGCTTTGAACTATGTTTTGAAATTGGGAAGTATGGATCTTCTACCTCTTTTTTTTTGCAGTTTTTGGCCGGGACTGGGTTTGGAACCCACCACCTCGGGTATATGGGGCTGGCGCCCTTCTCCTTTAAGCCATGGGCACCGCCCTTACCTTTTTCTTTTTTCCAGGATTGTTTTTACTATTCTGAGTCCCTTGAGTTTCCACATGAATTTTGGGATCAGCTTGTCAATTTTGCAAAAAAAAAGCAGCAGCTACAATTCTAGGAAGAATTGTATTGATTCTGAAGATCAATTTGGGGGGACAGGGTATTGCCCTCTTAACAATATTAAGTTTTCCTACATGTGAACTTGTACTATTTTCCCACATATCCAATCACATTTAATGTACTAGAGGAATGACATGGTGCAAATGTATCACTGGGAAAATAGAAATGATATTCCTTGATTATAAATTAGATGATTTTGATTTTATTTTTATATATTTATATATTTTCCAAGTTTTCAAAAATAAGAATATCTTTTATCTAATCTCAAAGAAGTTATTTTCAAAGGAAAATATTCATATTCTTTAATAAAAGATACACAAAAATATTTCATAAAAGATACACAAAAATATTTCACAAGATGTGGTATATATTTGGAAATGAAAATAATTGAAAGATTTTTGAATGTGCGTGAAAATACCACTGTTCATTCTTGGTCATTTTTCACCAGAATTTACTGATTGTGCGCTACACAGAAAATACTGTGCGAGGTACCGGGTATACTGTTTAATAAAACAGATGTGATTCCTGTACTAATGAGCCTACTTTTAATAGAAAATGACAATAAATAGGCAAAGTAGCAAATAGAAATGCAATTATAAGTTGTAAAGAAAGCAATCGGTACTACGATGGAGAATAATGGCAGGATACAGAGAACCTAATTTGATTTAGGGATCAGGGAAGCTTTCTCTAAGGTACCATGTTTGAGGTGAGACTTGGGGACTAGATTACAACATAACTGTTGGTTTTAGACATCTGTCAAAGATATGTTCAACATTAAGTAGTTTACATAAGTGTTGGCTTTAGACATGTGTCAAAGATATGTTCAAGATTAAGTACTTTCTGGCACTGAAGGGTAAAACAAAGAGCTTTAAAATTCCAAGTGGAAAATTATGTCAATAAAGTAAGATAACCTCCACAACCTCCTGTAGCACAATATGCAAGGGTCCCAAAAACTCTATATCATAAAACACAGGGTTAAGTCATAAGGTCGATGACATGCATACCAGGAAGAACCTGGTACAGTCCCACCGTGCAGCCTAAATACTACCCTGCTCCAGCTGCAACTGGGCACTATCTGGTAGTCTTCTGCTCTACCTTAACTATTGATGGTTCCAGATCCTTTTGACAGCCTGGAAGTTCCTTGGCAGAAGCAGCAATTCCAGACATCTCCAGTCAGCTGATGCCTTTTTTGTCGGCCTGATGTGGAAGACTGGGTCAAGAGAACACTGAAGGTACAAGAGTTCCACCCTTCACCTTCCTGGCATTTCCCTTCACCAACCAGCCTCTCTGCCACTAACCCTCACTCCGAGCTTAAGACTTCTAGGCCACTCTTATTTCAGAATGAAGTTGAGGCAGAGGACTAGGGCCAATACAGTCGAATATAAGTTATCATGGAGATCTTATTATGCACAGTGATTGCTGCTTGCCTAATATCTATTTCCTGCTCTCAATAACAGAACCCAGATTTTGTTTGGGAGGCAGTGTGCCTAGAAGAATTACATGCTTCCTCAGATTCCACTGCTTGCAAGTATGGTTAGGTGATGTAGTTTGACATAATTAAGGGATTTGAGAAAGCTCTGCTTTAATGATACAGGTACCACTCACTTCAACTTCTACATCTTCCCTAGATCTTGGGAAAGAGTCATGGAGATGGAGCAATCACCTTTGGAGTATGAGATAACCAGGGGGATGGAGGCTTTATGTGAAGAATGGTGATGAGGAAAGGTAGAAGAAAGCTGGGCTTTGATAACATGGGAGAGCTGTTGCCCAGCCTGGATAGCCAAACTCAGACTTCTACTATGTGACCAAGCCAACCCTTACTTGACTGTGGTTAGGTTTCTGCGATGAGAAATAGCTGAATGAAATGCTAACGGATACAACTGTCTACCATAAGCATAAACGTAACATCTTTTGAAGAATCCAAAATGTTTAAAGTTTTAATATAGCAAGTCCAACTCTCATGTTTAATGAAAAATTCACAACCCTCCAAATCCTATCACCCACTACAGAGTGGTAAGTAAAGGTCATTAAACAGAGGCAGTGTAGAAAGCAGCTTCAAACAGGGAGTAACTTAATGACCCATATCTTCATTAACCCTATTCCTCAAGCCATAGCGAATAAACATACCTTCTAGGTAAAAAATGTGCTTGCTATGTAAACAGACTCCCAGACAAGTTCCTTGGTCTTGCAAGAAACTCCTAAACTCCTCCTGCATGGAAATTTTGCCACAGGATCATTTCCAGGGCAATTCCACTCACAATTAAAGTTATAGTTTAGGGTTGCAACTTTCAAGCAGATACGTTAAAATAATGTGGCTCAAGGAATGTTAACCGTTTTTTCCTTAGCCAATTTCTTTTTCTTTTTGTTTATTGAGACAGTCTCACCACATGCTGTGGCGTCACAGTTCACAGCAACCTCAAACTCTTGGGCTTAAGTGATTCTCTTGCCTCAGCCTCTCAAGAAGCCAGGACTACAGATGCCCACCACAATGCCCGGCCATTTTCTGTCGCAGTTGTCATTGTTGTTTAGCTGGCCCATAACCACTGTGCCACTGGTGCCAAGCCAATTTCTTCTCTAACCCCAAAACCCTTCTTTATTGCCACCCTCTTACACACAATGCCTCACCAAAACATAGTCTTCAAATAAGATAATAATCTTTCAAATAGGAAAACAATAAAAAAGCAAACTATGTAATGAAATCTTTATCCCAGGACCAAAATAGAGAAAGACTTTCACATAAAAATCTATGTGGAGTCAATCAGAATTACGTATTTTTACTTCGGAACAGAACTCCTCCATAATGTTATATATCTTTCTGTTTATTTTTCCACTCCAGGAAAGAATAATGTTATCTTTCTAATGTTTCTCAGTGGAACGTTAGTAAATAAAATTCACGTAAGAATGACCAAAATTGAGTCCCAAATAAATCATTCTTTTGGTAACTGTCAAATTCTAATGTTAAATTACTTGTTTCAAAGAGCTTCTTTAAAAATTCAGGAGGAAAATTTCCCACTCTATTTTCCTTTAGATGGGCAAAGAAAATCAGCAGAAAGCAGCCCCAGATTTTCATTAAGGATCTTAGACATCGCAAGACAATAGCTGAGAAACGTGAAATACACAATTTAGGCTGCCTCCTGCGTTGAAGGCAATTCAAATTTCGGTGAGTACTAAGTCTTCAGCGTCCAGTGTCAATGTTTCATAGAAGCATATCGTAAAACATTACGATTGTCTTCGTCACCATCAGTGTCTGATTAATAATACAAATTTGGGCAGAAGTAATTATTTGGCCTGGCCAGAGGCATGAAGCCACAACAGCCCTGTAGGTGGTATAAGGGGTCTGGAAGCAAAACCCTCAAGTGCTATGAGCCGAGGTGCGGGGAGACACTCCCGGGGCTCCCCAAGTCGGTGCCCAGAGCCGGGTGGGGAGTAGGGTCTATATTCCAGACTCGCCTCCTACCCAACCCAGTTTGCTCTTGAGCGCTGCGTTCCGCTCGGACGAGTGTGTTTAAATCAATGCCGGGAGACAAGCTATTCCCATTCTTTGGGCTCTGAAGTTTTTAATTCTGGGGCTCTGCGCCACGGGAAAGTTTTTCACAGGTTCTTTTCGTGTCCGCCTGTCACTGAGCGCGCATCCACTCCCCGCACGGCCCCGAGGATGTCCACAGAGCCCCGGGGAGGGTCGCTGCCGGGTCCACGGCCCCTCGACACCCCGGGGCCCGAGACAGCGGCAGGGCAGCCCCTCCTAGCTGGACCCGCGGCCGGACCCCGTTCCCCAGGGGACGAGCGCTCCGAGACCCCGGGCGGGCTCGTATCCTAAAGCGACGTCTCCCGACGCCCAGACAAAGGCACCGCTGGGAAAAGTTGGACCAACTGGCCCCCCAGAAGGTGAACAGAGCAGCCCTCGGCCTCGGAGGCCCGCCCGCGGCGCGCTCTCGGAGTCGCGGTCAACTTTTCCCGGGAACTTGCTGGAAGTTGGGGCGCGGGGGCAGCGCAGGGTCCAGGGCGGCGCGCAGGGCTGGTCCCCCCCCGCCGGGTCCTCGTCCTCCCCGCCTACCTGCTGATGTACCCGTCCCCGTCGCCGTCGCACGTCTGGAAGAGGCGCCGCATCCTCTCCTCCTCGCCGGTGCTGGACGTGTCGCTGCTGCTGCAGCCGCCGCCGCCGCCGCTGCTGCCGCTCGCGGCCGCCGCCATCATGCGCCCGCCGCCGCTCGGGCGGGGAGAACGCGCGGCGGGAGCAGGAACCCGCTGGGCGCGAGGGCGGCTCGCGGCCCCGAACCTGCCTGGCGACGGAGCATGCCCAGTGGCCGCCGGGGCGCTCCGGGCGACCGAGTCCACCTCTCCGGGTTTTGCCCGGGCTGGGAGGGCACCTTAGGGGAGCCAGAGGAGGGGAAAGTGCCCGTGGGAGTCGGGGAGCCGAGGAGGGCGACGAGAATCCGCAGGGAATCCTCCTGCAGAATCCACAGGAGGCCCGCGGAACCGGGGTTCGCATCGTGCACCCGGCCACCTCGCGGGCCCGGGACGCTGGGGACAGCTCCAGGCAGGGGGTGGGCGTCTTCCCGGCAGAACTCCTCCGACCGCCGGGAGTCGTGGATTCCTTTCCCAGGAAAAAGATAAAACCCTCCCGTTTTGCAAACTCAAAACGGCGCTTTGTGATCCCACTCTCCAGTATGCACTGGGTTCTATCCATGGCCCTAAATGAGACTCAGAATGATTGGCCTTTTTCTGAATCTTTGACACTCGTCAAGAAATCTGACCCACTTAGCCCCGACCTTGGCTTCCACCCTGGACCCGGAACAGGAGGCGCTCCTGTGTGACATTGTGCACGTTGGGTCCCCTTCTGGAAAGGGCATGCTCTGTTAGTCAGGCATCACTGGAATTTTTCTGCAGCATTTTCGAACATCAAGAGAGGTGATAGATGATGTCCATTGATCCACTCTACCTGGAAGATGCCTCTTTTATCATAAACTCTGTAACTCAGGGTGCAGATAGTACCTAGCAGGGCTATCATGAGGATGAAAGATCATACATGATGCAGACAGGACAATGCTTGATACCTACTAAGTGCTCAATAAATTTTAGCTCTCATCATCCCCAATTTAAAGTTAGGAAAATCGAGGTACCAAGACCCGCTCAAGGTTCCAGGCTTAGTAAAATGTCAGGGCAGAGACAAGCCTAGGCAAACTCCAGAGCAAGAATCCTTAAACATTACACTCTCCTTACACTTTAGCAGAAGGGGAACCACGATGAGGCAATTTGTGGTTCAGTGACTGACTCATTATTCTGTCCCAGATTTTCTGCCAGAGGCTTATGAAGTCCTCTGGCGGTTTTAAAATATGTCACAGATTCTTTAATGCACCTCTCATCAAGAGGTGGGATCCATTGCCCCTTCCTAAATCTAGGTTGGACTCTGATTGCCTTGACTTCTGAGGTAGATTAGGAAAGGCAGTGTAGATCCATCTGACTCTCTTACCCTGAGCTGCCTTGAAGTTTGGCTGCCCTGAAGTTGCCATGCTGGAGAAACCAAACAGAGAACACTAAAGACAAAAAGAGATGCCCAAAGAACCAAGCTGTTCTAGCCCCCAGGTGTGTGAGCCTTCCCAGACCAGGTGCCAGACAGGAGAGAGAGAGAGAATCTTAGCCCTAACTGCTGCAACCAAATGAGAGGTCCTAGCGAAGTCCAGCCAGTCCCTAGAGTCCTGAAGATTAAAAACAGAAAAAGGAATTATTGTTGTTTTAATCCTCTGAGCTTTGAGGTGATCTGTTATGCGGTAATGGATAACTGAAACAAGTCCATATATCTTGGGTCTATCAGGTCTGAAAGAAGTGGCCTCTCCCTCTCTGTACCCGGTCCACCTATTCACTACTTTTTAATTCTGTATGTTCCCAGTATTTAGGGGCATTTATGAACATACAATAAATAGGATATCTTCTTATAAAAAGCTTCTAAGTCCACCTGCTACAGTTTGAATGTTTGTCCTCTCCAAAATTCATGTTGGAACTTAATCTCCAATGTGGCAGTTTTAAGAGATGGAGTCTTGAAGAGGTTGTTGAGTCAGGAGGTCTCTGTCCTCATAAATCAAATAAACACTCACAGATTAATAGGTTAATGAATGAATGAGTTATCATGGGAGTGGGATGATGGCTTTATAAGAGGAAGAGAGACCTGAGCTAGCACATTCAGCCCCTCATCATGCGATGCCCTATACTACCCCACGACCTTGCAGACAGTCTCCACCAGCAAGAAGGCTCTCACCAAATGTGACCCCTAGACTTCACAGCTTCCAGAACTGTAGGAAATAAATGTCATTTCTTTGTAAATTATCCCAGTTTGGGGTATTCTATGATAAACAACAGAAAACAGACTAAGATGAGAAATTGGTACCAAGAGTGGGTATTGTTGATAATACCTGAAAATGTGGAAGCAGCTTTGGGCCTGGGTAATGAGAAAAGGCTGGAAGATTTTGGAGTAGCCGTCTAGAAAAAGCTTAGGTTCTGGGGAGGGCTTAGGAGGCACAAAGACTAGGGAAAGTTTGGAACTCCTTAGAAATTGGTTAGGTGGTTACCAGAATGCTGACAGCAGTATGAACAGTAAAGGTCATTCTGACAGGTCTATGGAACTGAGGAACTGGATGTCGGGAATGTAAAAACTGCCGTGTTTTACATTGTCAAAGAATTTGGCTGAACTCGGTCTGTTCCTGAATGCTTTGTGAAAGGCTGGACTTGACAGTGATACAGTAAGATACTTGGTAGAAGAAATATCTAAGCAGTAAAGCATTCAGGCTGTAGCATGGCTACTTTTAACCCCTTACATCAAGCTGTGAAAGGGAAAAAAAGACTTACAGAATTTATAATCAAAAGTGAAGCAGGCCAGGTGTGGTGGCTCACACCTGTAACCCTAGCACTCTGGGAAGCCAAGGCAGGTGGACTGCTTGAGCTCAGGAGTTTGAGACCAGGCTGAGCAGGAGTGAGACCCCATCTCTACTAAAAGTAGAAAAACTAGCCAGGCATGATGGCAGTTGCCTGTAGTCCCGGCTACTGGCAAGAAGGATCACTTGAGCCCAGGAGACTGTGGTTACTATGAGCTGTGGGCAAAAGCATAAGACTCTGTCTCAAAAAAAAAAAAAAAGCACATAATGGAAAGCCTTGGAAAACTTTCAGCCTGGCTATGTAAAGAGTGAAAAAACATGCTAGAGAGAAAGGAACCCAAGTGTGTGGCCCAGCGACCTTTTGCTAAGCAGATTGGCACAGAGCAAAGTGATCATCAAAGAGTGAAAGAAAGACCCTGAAGACATCAGAGAAGTTCCAGATTGCCCCTCCCATCACAGGCCCAGATACCTAGGAGGATAGAATGGCCTTGCGGGGAGGGGAGGGGAGGATGGGGGGGGGGGCTCAGATACAGAGTGCTCTCCGCGGGCTTGCTGCCCAGAGCCCCTTTAGATCTTTGCTTCCCAAATTATGGTATAGTGCTTATTGACCATTCTCTCTGTGGATCGAGCATCCCTAAGTGCGGATTGACCCACCATTCAAGAAAATAGAAGCTGTAAGACTCCGCAGCATCCACACAGTGCTAAGTTCTGCAAGTTTGCAGAAAACAAGAGCTAGGGAGACTTGGCAGCCTTCCGCTAGATTTCAAAGGATGTTGCTGAAAACTTCAGGTCCCAGGCAAAGACGTGTCACAGGGACAGCCACTGTCCAGAGACACTACTAGTAAAATGCTAAGCAGAAATGTGGAGTGGCAGCTGCTACAGAGTTCCCACCAGGGGGCAAAGCATAGTGGAGGCCTGGAAGCAAGGCCACTGCAGAGTTCTCACTGGGGTAGTGCCTGGTGGAGCCCTGAGAATGGGACCACCACTGGGACCCAGAACCGTGGAGTCAGCAGTAGCATGAAGTGCCGTCTGGGAAAGCTCCAGGTATCAGACTCCAACCTGGATTAGCAGCCATGTAGATTGCATCCAGAAAAACCATTGCAGCAGGACTGTCTGGAGCATGGGGGCTCAACACTTACAGTGTCCAGGAAGCAGCACATGGGGTAAAAAAAAGATTATTCTCTACTTTAAAACTTAATATCTGCCTTGCTGGGTTTTGGGCTTTCTTGGGGGCCTGACACCCCTTTCTTTTTGCCTCCTCTTCCCTTTTCACTTGGGATTTTATGCCTATACTGCCCTTGCATCTTGAAAGCAGATAACTTGTTTTGATTTCATAGGTGAAACTCTGGACTTTGGACTTTTGAGTTGATGCTGGCACAAATTAAAACTTTAGAACTATGGGAATGGAATAAATGTATTTGTATTTGAGAAGGATATGTGGGGGGGGGGGAACAGGCAGAATGCTATGGTTTGACTGTCCCTTCCAACATTCATGTTGAAACTTAATCCCCAATGTGACAGAATTAAGAGATGGGGGGTCATGGGGACTCTGTCCTCGTAAATGGAGCAATCCACTCATGGATTAATGGGTTATCATGGGAGTGGAACTGGTGGCTATATTGGAGCATTTCAGGTTTACGGGGGGGGGGGGGGGCCACGAACAAAAAGTGAGACCTGACATAGCACACTTAGTCCCCTTGCCATATGATAATCCTGGGCTGTCATAGTACTCTACAGAGCATTTCCACCAGTGAGAAGGCTTTTACCAAATGTATCCCCTTGACCTTGAACTTCTCAGCTTCCAGAACTATAAGAAGTAAATGGTTTTTTTTTTTTTTTAATTAAATTACCCAGTATTCTGTTATAAGCAATAGAAAACAGACTACCCTACTACTCAATAATATTTGCTTAAGGACTAAAGCCCAAGAGTCAAATCTACGGGTATCTCACTTTAAATTAAATTTTAATTTTTCTGATTTTCACAAAATAAAACATACTATCTGACAATATAGCCAGACAGGAGCTGTTACCCTTAAATACTTCTAAAGGATTGGAAGTTTGGGATTAAGAAGAAAAAAAAAAAAAAAAGTATTTCTAAGTAGAGCATGTAGGAAAGGTCTGAAAATCCAAAGGATTTTTCAAGATTTGAGTAAGTCTCTCTATAACCACATTCCATGTATACAGAGAGTGCAGAGAATGTTTTTCTCTTTAGAGAATGTGTACAACAGCTTTGAAGGTTTAAGTTTAAACTGTTTTGAATTATATCAAAACACACAAGAAGAGAATCTTGACAAATATCCTAAACTATGTTTTCTCAGGCTTGGGTAACTCAGAAATGGCTGAACACATAGGTTCAACCTTCCAGAAAAGAATTTGCTTCTGAGTTGATGTGAAGCATGTGAAATTTCCACTAAAAGGTTATAGGAGGTAGGAAATTTGTAAGACATTTAAAATACAGATGCCATATGAATGTAAATATGATAAATATAAAGTAGGAACTTATAAGTCCATGTGCTAAGCAGAGGTCCTCAAACTTTTAAAACACGGCACCAGTTCACTGTCCCTCAGACTGTTGGAGGGCCGGACTATAGTTAAAAAAAAAAAAAAGAACAAATTCCTATGCACACTGCACATATCTTATTTTGAAGTAAAAAAACAAAACGGGAACAAATACAATCACACCGCCTCATGTGGAGTTTGAGGACCCCTGTTAATGTTTGTCCTCTCCAAAACTGGGAATGAGAGCCGTACCCATGACCGTACGTTTAACAGTTATGTCATAATTTCAAAGGTTTTATGTATTTATCTGTGATGAGTGCATACTTCAACATCTTTGTCCTTTTCTGTTTTTTTTTTCCTTCTTAGATTCCTCTTGGTTATAAATACATTTCCTATTTATGTAGTACATTTCAAAATATCTGTATACATTACAAGGTTACCAGTTTAAATAAATAAAACAACTGTAGTGTTTTGCGAACTTGATTATGTGGTATTTGCCATTCCAAATTCTGTTTATCTGAACTAGGAATACACGGAGTAGTTGGAGTGAGGACCCATGGTGTCCTATGCTTGCCTTTTTCTCTAGACTGTTTTTATGAGCCCTACTAAATTCTCATATCCCTCAAGAAGCCTTCTTTTACCACCTGAGGTCACACTGGTCTTCCAGAGCTCTCTTAATTGAAGCACACATTGTGAAAGAAGAATCATATAGTTTAATGATGACTTGCCCCCCACCTCTGCACATAGTATCAATTATTTATTATTAAATGAGGTTGTAAATTCCTGAGAGAAAATAGAGTTAAAGGAGCTTAACTAATTTTTATTTTATTTATTTATTTATATTTATTTATTTATTTATTTTTTAATTGTGGAGAAGGGGCAGGGAAAGAAGGCGGGGGAAGAGGTGTGTGACAGCGTCGGGCCAATGACATGGTACCACATTGGCTGTATCTAGGTAGAGGCAGTTTCAGGCCGGGCCTTGCTGAGTCGTTGCTACGTGGAAGTAGCTCGATGGATCTACTTCTAGTCA
The DNA here is from genome assembly GCA_963574355.1 of Loris lydekkerianus. Lineage (NCBI taxonomy): Eukaryota > Metazoa > Chordata > Mammalia > Primates > Lorisidae > Loris > Loris lydekkerianus. Next base: position 37 of record CAUYPK010000448.1, on the reverse strand, counting down.
GGCTCGGGAAGTTGCACTAGGCCTCAGGCACATGGCA
>CAUYPK010000442.1:0-18675 GCA_963574355.1 Loris lydekkerianus | reverse complement strand
GCCTCTCCTGCCTCCCCTGCCTTTCCTGCCTCTCCGTGCCTCCCCCTGCCTCCCGCTGCCTCTCCCTGCCTCCCCCTGCCTCTCCCTACCTCGCCTTCCTCCCCTGCCTCCCCCTGCCTGTCCTGCCTCCCCTGCCTCTCCCTGCCTCTCCCTGCCTCCCCCTGCCTCCCCCTGCCTCTCCCTGCCTCCCCCTGCCTCTGCCTGCCTCTCCCTGCCTCCCCCTGCCTCTCTCACCCCCTTGCTCTCCTGCAGGGAGGTGGCAACCCCACACTGGCCACCAAGTGGAAGACAGGACTAGCCCGTGGCACCCTGAGGGAATCCTGAAGATTCTCACTTGGAGAAATAATGGAAAAGAAAATAGATCATTCCTCCAGGCAAACCGCCATTTCCAAACTGCTAGATGTAGACAGAGTAAGGCTGATACTTCCTATCTGGGAAACAGCCTCCTGCTCCCTGTTCGGGGACAAATCCTCCTCTCTGTGAGGACAAAGCAGGTCCAGGGCTGAGTCCCCAAGACCTACACGTGTGATTTCTCGAGCCAGTCTAACTTTAGACACTTCAACCAGCTGTCAGACAGTGTGGGAAGTGACATTTCTCTGTTCAGGTTGGAGAATATAAGGGCGCCCGTAAGAAAGCTTGGAGGGTCCTCACACAGAGAAGGACAGTGGGCTTTGGAGGTGGCAGATGGGGGGCCCCAGAGTCGTGCCTCATTGGATCACACTTCACATTTCATAGCTCAATTGTTTCTATAGTGATTTTTTGATACACTGTCCTTTAACAAAACTGTAATATTGTGCAGCCCGTCCCCTCCCTGCCTCCTCTGCGTTCCCATCCCAAGCCTGCAGCTGGACTCTGGCACCATCTGTTTCTGGGAGGGCTTCCTTCCCTCCTTCCCATCTAGGAGCCACATGGGTGTTTTCCAGGTGTTGAGATCGTACCCCAGGACATCCAAGCAAACGGCCCCTAAAGACTTTCAAGTCAAAGTCTCACCTGTCTGCACAGACGCGCTGGGGGGGTCAGCTGGTGGGAAAGGGGCCTTCTCTGCTGTGCCGTTCCTCTGCCTGCTCTTTCTGCCCCTCCTCTTTTCTTCTCTTTTCCCATCTGGTTCCTTTCCTACCTTTCCCCCACCAGCTCTCTCTCGGCATCATTTCCCTCTCTTATTTTTCCTTACAACTCTTGGCTTCTTTCTCTCTTTTTTTCCCCTTTTTGAGCCTCAAGAATTTCACTGCTACTCCTACAGTTGTACAGAAAGAGAAACTGCCTCGTGGTTCTACTTTAGAGGCCAGAAAATATAAGCCAGAGTATGGGGTCTTCAGGCTTTGCCCAATAAAGAAATATGATATGTCACCACCAGGCAGACTCAACGCCAGCCGGGCCCCCCAAGGCAGCCGGGCCTGCCGCTTTCCCACCTGACTTAGGTGGCAGGATTCCTCTAAGGAGGGCTCCTGCCAACCAACCTGGACACGGTCCAAGATGTGACTGGGCTTTTTTCTCCTAAGCTGCAAGGGCAGACTCTCTCCTGCTCTCGAGGGAAGAGTTCATCTTGGCATAGGGAAAGAAAGAGACTTTTCTTTCTGAAGTCAACTTGGTCCTACAAAATGACCACTCACTTTGAGAAGCTATACGCTTACCCCAAATATATTGACAATTAGCAAAATGTATTCGGAACATGGGAATAAAATATTGGCAGGAGCAGCGCAGAAGCGACACTCGTGCACTTCCAGGCAGCTCAGGCTTCCAGGGGGCTCATTATCAGTGGCCCCCGCCTTCCTTCTTTACCTTATTTCAGATTTTCTTCTGATTGACTTGTGGATTTTTCAAAAAAAAAAAAAAAAATCAGGCTTACCCTTAATGTAGGAAAATTAGTATGGGGAAGAAAGAATATAACCCTTAGTTTAGGAAAATTAGCAACCATTAGGGCAATGTGAAAAACTATACCTCCATACTGAAAGCAATTCCAAAAGGAGAAATTCTAGAGAAATCAAAGTCCAGACAGGACAGAGGTTATTCAGCAAGACTAACCTCTGGGAAGGTCCCATGGGTCTCCTGCAGCACAGGGACAAATGCCAACCCCCCAGGCAGCTCATGGCCCACAGACACACAGGTGGGGTCCGAGACTAAGGGGAGGGTCTGTCCTTCCTCACTCAGCACTGAGACAGGCTCTCTCTCCTCCCCTTTCCTCACCCTCCCAAATGACCTGCTCCCCCTCCCTCCAAACTTCCCTTCACTTTGTTGATGCTTTCACCTCCCACAACCTCCACTGTGTGCTCCTTGGGAAACATGGTGACATGGTGGCCCTCCCTCCTGGTTGCTCCCCAAAGAAAAGGGACAGAAAGAGCCCCAAGTGGAATGAGTGCTCTGTGCCCCTGCAGGCCTAGGACAGGGGGATGTGTCTGATCCCATCTCATCCCTGCATTTTTCAGGAGCGTTTCCCAAGGGCTCCCTGTAGCCACAGTGACTCCTCTCTCAGGAAACCCACTGCTGTCTTTCCTGCAGACTGCTTGATCCTGCCTTTAGATAGTTCCAATGTTCCTTCCCACAGCCACGCTCCCTTTAAGTCTAGGAAAGAAGAAAATATATTTGGGGAGAGTGACAACTGCCCACTTTGATAAATTCAGGGCCTGCAGCCAAGCTGTCAAGAAGATCCTTCCAGAGAAAATACTGATAATCTTTGAACAACTATCCGACATCCTTGAGGTCCCTGGGGACTTGGGGACGGGCCTGATGCCCTAATGCCACATTCGTTTGGGTAATCCAGGCTTTCCACTTTTTCCTTAGACTATTCTCCATTTAGCTTTCTCTAGCTTTAATCACAAAATGTCCAAAAATTAAAATGTGTGCCATTTCTCTTAGAGTAAGTATTTTTTTTACATAATTTATCTCCAGACTCAGATATGTTAGCTGAAACCAGCCCAAATACAAATCAGTCACCCTTCTGAGAAACAGCATAAAGCTGCTCCAGTTGTGAAGCAAAATAACTTTAAAAAGTAACAACACAAAGGGGCGGCACCTGTGGCTCAAAGGAGTAGGGCACTGGCCCCATATACCAGAGGTGGCGGGTTCAAACTGAGCCTCGGCCAAAAACTGCAAAAAAAAAAAAAAAAAAAGTAACAACACAAAATTGGAAAACACACACTGATTCGTTGAGTCCAGACAGCATAAACCAGTTTAAACTATTGTTCATCTAAGCTAGTACACATTGTAAAAGCAAAAATTATTTCCATGATACCTGCTAAAGCACAGTAAGGAAGACGTTTTCCAGGGACACCGTGACAGGCACAGGGACTCCTACAATGGGCTCTTGCATTTGGGAGAGCCTGGGCTCACTCAGAACACAGCACAGGCAATTTATAGCCAACGAGCAACTGAGGAACCGTCAAGGGTGAGAGAGATTCTGGCTACACCCACCTATCAGGATTCTCGCTGAAGTCGGGCCAGGGTGGCAGACATCACAGGGGGCACGATGCGGAATGAGAAGCCTGGTCAGACATGGAGGGCAGGGTCTGGAGTGTTTTGCTAAACTGACTTAACAGGGCTTGGTTTTTTTTTTTACTAAAACTGGATTTTGTAAGGATGTACACAGATGGGCCTAGAAGAATGTTCAGAAGCCTGATGAAAGTTTGGCCTTTGTCAGTCCCTCTCTTGTTCAAGAAAAAAGAGACCTTTTCATTCTCCTCCCTCCCCTCCCCCTTCTTTTTTGGGGGGAGCAGTCTCCTGGGTTAAAGTGCTGTGGTGTCATCATAGCTCACAGCAAGCACAAACTCATGGGCTCTAGCAATCCTCCTGCCTCAGCCTCCCAAGTAACTGGGACTACGTGTGCACACCACCAGGCCCAACTAAATTGTTTTTTTTTATTTCATAGAGATGGGGGGCGGGGCGGTCTCACTTTTGCTAGGGCTGGTCTTGAACTCCTGGCTGTAAGAGATCCTCCTACCTCAGGAGGATTATAGGTGATTATAGGCAAAGCCACTGCACCCAGCCTCTCCTTTCCTTGGAACAACATAAGTCCCCTTTCTTTTTTTTAATAAACTTTTTTTTTTTTTTTTTTTTGGGCCATGGCTGGGTTTGAACCCACCACCTCTGGTATATGGAGCCAGTGCCCTACTCCTTTGAGCCACAGGCACCACCGTGCTGAAGGACTTGGTGGTAGAGGATCTCTCCTCAATGGCATGAAACACCAGGCGTTTAATGAGGGAAGCTTATCTTCTAAAAAATAAAAGAAAAACAAGATTACAGTGGGAAAACATTATTAACTCAGTTCCTGAGTGCAGAAGACAGCTAGTCAAGAAGACTTCTAGATGTCGGAGTATTTTCTGCTGGAGTGAGGACAGGCAGCAGCAGATGATAGAGTTTCCCAGTTTGCAGTTTGAACGTCAGGAAGGTTGTCTGTGAATAAGCTGTCAAGGTGACCTCTCTGAAGTTGATATTAAGTTGTCCAATTTTGTGCAGAGCTTCTGGAAAAGTACAGTTTTAAGTTTAAATTTCAATGATTTCAGGCCAGAAGGGTAGGGTAAAATTGGAAATATTAATGTCCCCAGATAATGAAGGGAATTAGGATTAGAATTCAGGATCCTGCCTAGATTACACACAGATCATAAAACATCAAAGAAAAGGAGCAGAGCCTAATAGTGGAGCATACCATAGTTTGTTTCTGAAAGATACTAATTCCCTACCCTCACCCCCATTTCTAGATAATCAAAACAAGACTCATTTGTTCGAAAAATAAATTTAGTCTCACTGATCTCGGCTTGATTATTTACATAAATGCAGCAATCTCTAGATTGATCATAGAATCTATTTTAAGTTTGCTTTGCTAGAAGGTTTCATAAAGACTCTCAGATTGGACTTGTCAAAGTCTGCAAGGACTCACCCCCAGGCTGTGCCTCTAACACCGCTGTAGGTATACAGAACTGCTTTCTCATCATGGTCCGAGAAATATCTTGACGTTCCTGGGCCTGACCGGACGTGATAGTCCTTATTCACCCGTAAGGTTAGGAACACTCAAGACAGTATTTCCAAAGGGGGGACTTTATAAAATCAACCTTCATTTCTTAAAGCTGTCAAGCCCATCTGAAAATAGGACATTTTAGTCAAAGCCTTGGTGATATAGATGGGGCTTCCAACAATGTCCTGTCACAAGGAAAACCAATTCATATGGAACGTGTGTGAGTAAAGACCTTGCCATCAGGATAAGAATCCTCCTAAATAGTTTCCTAATTCTGGAGGCATTAGGTGGGGAGAAATGTTTCTATTTTGGTTCTCAAGAGTACACTTTACCAAATGGCTGTGTCTGTAAGTAGAAGAAAAAAGTTCCCTTAAATCTGGAAAATAAAACGTTTACAGAATCAGTGATGTTTCCAACAAGAAGTCACTAGAAAACTTATCCTCATCAGTTTATTGGGTACCATGCAGTTAATTCTTGCTCGGTTGTGTTGAAGTTCCGAAAATCCTTACCTAGTTTAACGATAGGACCTTAAAGTTGTCTGAAACCTACACTTGTCAGAGTTCTTTCCATAGATTTCAGTGCAACCCTTTAGAATTATAGTTGCTTGCATTAAAAAAAGATGCAACCCTTTAGAATTACAGTTGCTTGCATTAAAAAAAGATGCAACCCTTTAGAATTACAGATGCTTGCATTTAAAAAAAAAATCAGAAAAAGCATCAGAAAAAAGCAATTAACTATGAACAAGACTTAAAATGGCCGTGGTTAAAGATCTGACGTGAATTCATTATGACACTGACACAATTCACAAAGCAATTTTGGCTATTTCCTTACATGTGATATTTTAACATAAAAGCCATAATGTAACTGATAAGGAACTTCTAGGAATCTCATATAATTTTTGGAATACGCATGTAGATAATATATGTAAATATACGTAATTATACGTAAATATATAACTTAAAGGGTTAACATCACTTATTATTTGACAATGTTTCCCATATAATTTAACATATCAAATAAGCCTAGTGAGTTTAGAATCTCTCTTTTGCAAGGTGAGCCTTATATCCTTTGAAGTTTTCTAGGGGCCTATCTAGGAAATCTCAACATTAATTCAAAGTCAAAAAGATTGCACTGAGAGTCTGATTTGGGGCAGCTTGTCAAAAATATTAAAGGTTTAAAAAATTAATCCAATATGATCTCGGTTAACTATTTAATCAAAGTGACAATAAAAGATTTTAAAGGCAAATACAGAAGGTTATATGATTATCAATAAAACCTTAGCTCTCGAAATATTGATAAGATTCCATTTTCTTCAGTAATTGAAGAGCTAATAAAGGCCAACAAGAAGCGTGAGAAAGACCCAGGCCAGTTACTTAAAACGCAAGGAGAACTCTTCAAGTGCTCAGCTCAGTCTTCCAAGGCAACTTGTCATTTTAACAGAGAAGACCAAATTGCACTTTTGCATCAATGTACTATTAAATCGTTAATAAAACCTAATAAGTGAATCTAATCTGTCAGCTTTGACCTCCCAAGGTAAGACTTTCATTTTATAACCTCTTTTTTGTTTTTGTTTTGTTTTTTAACCTTCACAACTGACATACAGCAGCCAGTTCGTGTTTACTGTCCCGTCCACCCTCAGGCGAGAGCCGCACTCTCCTGGTCCTGACCATTCAGTGGCAACAACATAAACATGTCTGACCAACAAGCCCAGGCAGAAATGCATGTCTGTATTAAATCCAATGCTGACAATTCTGAAGTTATCTCTTTATTCTTTCTTTCTTTGTTTATTTATTTGTGATGTGGTGACTTTATGTTTCTCTACATGGAACATCATGGATATTCCTAAGTGAGAGCATAACTCCCTATAGCCTCAAACTCTTGGGCTCAAACAATCCTCCCACCTGCTGAGTCACTGGGACTACAAGCATGCTCTACTGTGCATGACTTCTTATTTTTATTTTACCAACAATTTCAAAACTAGCTTTTATTTACTGAAGATTATTCAAGACCACATGAACTTAAAAAAAAAAAAAAACAAGAAAAAACTTCTAGGCCAGGCGTGGTGGCACACACTTGTAATCCTAGGACTACGAGAGGCCGAGGTGGGTGCATTACCTAAGCTCACGGGTTTGAGACCAGCCTGAGCAAGAGCAAGACCCTGTCTCTAAAAGAGAGCCGGGTGTCAAAAGAGAGCCGGGTGTTGTGGCGGGCACCTGTAGTCCCAGCTACTTGGGAGGCTGAGGCAACAGTATCACTTAAGCCCAAGAGTTTGAGGTTGCTGTGAGCTGTGACACAGTGGCTCTCTATGGAGGGCAACAAAGTGAGACTCTGTCTCAAACAAAAAACTTCAGTCAGTTTCTATGTTGCTGAGACTTTTATGAATACCTAATTTATTTGAGTGCCCATTTATCTCAAAGGCAATTTGGGTATTTTAGTCATTAATGCCATCAGAGGTAGAAAAACACCACGTAATAACACAAACACATACACATACTTATAAACATGCAGCCAGATGCCACCGGATCTTAGGGCTTTTTTTTTTTAAGAATTTTAGTTGTGAGGTGGTAAAACAGAGTAATATAAGGTATAGAGGATTAAACATCATACTTACTACAACAGCCACCAATATCGTAACTCACCTGAGGAATTACTGAGAACAAGACATTCTCCTGTGGTTGTGACAGTAAGGTCACTGGTTTATCTCCAAATTATGTTTCTAATGAAAATGGAACAAGTTTAGGTTGCTCACGTGATGCAAGCTAAAGCATTTTACCAGTATTGGTGAAGAAGTCTTTTAGAGTTTTTTATTTGCTTAGTTTCCAAATTGTTCTCTTTTTCCCACTGTATCAGCCTCAGGAGGTTTGCTTTTGCGGGGACCCTGAGTCCCACTTGAGATGCTCACATGGTAAGTAGGGGAGCCTGAATTTCAAGTGACTGAGGGTCTGGCTGGGGTGGATGGAGGGACAGAGGGACGGAGGAGTTAGGGGCATGAAGGGGAAAGACCAAAGGATTCAAGGGAACTAGAGTGCAGAACCAGGCCACCCAGAAGGTGTGGACAGAGCTTACGGATTATACAGTCAGCAGGGGCTTGAGAAGAGGACTCCAAGTGACAGGGAAGTTCCCACGGGGCACGCAGGATCCAGTGGAGAGAACAGAGAGAACAGAGTGGTCTCAGGGAGGACCAGGAAAAAAAGGCTGCCAGCCCAGGAAGTTCCTTTCAAGGGAAGCTGGGATACTAACTCAGCTTCGGGGAGCACACTGAGGCCTCGAGAATCAAAACCTGCCCTGAGCAGGCTCCACAGACATTTTTCCAGAGCAGTAGTTCAGGAGTCTGACCTACCTCTTGCACAATTGGGCCTGGGTGGGAGACCCAGGAGTCCAACGATGAATCTGATGAACTTACCCAAGTCATAACACTTAACAAAGAATAAAATTACTCAGTGAGACTTGTTAAAGGGCAGTAAGGAAGACTCCGTTCAGGACCATCGTGGCAGGTGGAGGGGCCACAGCAACAGAGTCTTGCATTGGTGGAGAGATTGGGTTCGACTCTACACAAGACGGGCTAGTGGAAATTTACAGCCAAGGGGCAGGTGTGGGTCAGTGGAGGGAAAATTACTAAGAGGAAACATCATAGGTAGAGGGATTGTGACTACCCCATCCTAATAGGATTCTTTCTGAAGACAGGCCAGGGTGGTCAGACACCATGTAGGGGACAGGGGAGGATGAGGAACCCCATCAGATACAGAGGACGCAGAGCTTTCCCTAAACTGACTTCTCAGGGTTCTTCCACTAAAACTGGATTTTACAAGGAAGTGCACAGGTGGGCCTAGGAGAAGGTTCCGAAGCCCGACTAGAGTTTGGGTCTTTGTCAGCTAAGTTAAATGAAATGTATAACTTGTTTTATAATTATCAGCCTGTTATTATTACTGTACTACTTTAGTAAAAATGATATAAGGACATATATAGTCATTGCAGCGTTTGAGGGAGGTTATTACCAAGCTGGAAACAGACAAAAAAGGGCAGAGTAGTGTAAAATCCAGGGTCACAGAGCTATCTGCTACCAGGAGCCAAATGCCTTCAGGCAAGTTACTAACAATAACAAGTTAGTAGAGATAACAGTGAATAGATAATATGGAAATAAAAAAACAGTGGTCTGCCTTACTCACAGGCCCAAGGTGAGTGTCCAATTCCCGTAGGTTAATAGCACTTCCCAAATTTACAGGTGAGCCGGCCCTGGTGTGGACCCCAAGTTCAGACTCGGAAGAATCAAACAAATGAAAGATTATTATGACTATCTAGTCTTCAAAGCATATAAGTGATCTTGAATGTGGATATAGTCACACCTATTTGGATGATAAACATATGTATCACATACGCAGAGGGTGCCAAAAAATGTATACACATTTTAAGAAAGGAAAAAACTGTATTAAAATTGGAATACTCGATATATACCAGTAATAAATATATATATATATACCAATAACATTTGTTATCTTCTATAGAGTCTCTTACATCTCTCGCAATTGCAGAAGTCAAATATGAATTGAGTATTACAAGAATATTATAATTTTAATATAGTATTTTTTTCCTTTCTTAAAATGTGTCTACTTTTACTGGCATCTTCTGTATAATTTACCCAAGTCAGAACAAACACATTTACTCAGACACATTTCTGTCCAACTCTTTTGTAAATGGGCTCATTAACCCTGCCAAAAAATGTGAAGGATTTGAATTCATTCCCTCGGTCCTGGTGACTTTAAATAGTCTCATCTGAAATGTTGATTTCAAAATATCATCCATCATCACTTTATGTTCATGCAGACTCTAACTTCAGGAAAAACTTAAATGTATATATGTATCCGTAGTACTCTGCATTCTCTCCTGCTTGTGCTGGTCCAGTCTGCAGCCTGGGTGAAGAGGACAGACGCTGAATGAAAGCTCTAAGGGTGTAAACCTGGAGGTGGCTTCTAAGGACTTCACCAAAAGGCATATTCACATGCTTTTTCTGCAAATAGCCCTCTCAGCAAGTGGGGAAGATAAAACTCCTAGAAGCAGAAAGCGACGGATTTAGGATTCCTTGAAAACCAGCAGGTAATTCAACTACACCCCAGTGAGCGAGAAGGCAGCAGGAAGCCCAGACTTGGGGTGGTACTGTGAACAAAGCTGCTTTTGGAGAGCACTTGTTGGGGCCCCTGGGCTCTGAAAGACGCTGATAGACATGCAAATGGAAGGTGCCTGAATAGACCCGCAAAGCTGGGTTTCCACAGGCTGGGCGGGAGAAAGCTTGGGGAGATAGCGGAAAGCAGGAGCCCGGAGCCAAAAATAATGCTTGCGCTGTAAGGACGCTTAGGTTGAGCTGAAATGAGCCATTGAACGCTTTCTTAAAAAGTGCCTTTGGATTCTGAAAGGGCGGCAATGATGCAAATTCGAAGTTTGCCTCAGTTAATTGGGCAGAGGACTCATCAATTAATCATAGAGAGACAGAAAACTATTATTTGGTTACCACTTTAAAAAAAAAAAAAAAGAGTCCTACCAATGAAATGCTTTAAAAAAAACTACTATAGCCCCAGTGTCTGAATCTGACAACCTGAACAAAGACTAGGAAGGCCTTTATGTAACTGCTCTGATTCACCTGGGCTGAGATAAACAGCCCAAGCGGTACTAGAGGTTGCTTAACATTCAGTGAGGGATTAAAGAGCCCCCCAGTGCCTGGAAAGGCCTTTTCTTGGCCAGATCACACGGGGGCTGCCCCAGGGGACAGCAGAGAGCAGGGCCAGTGTCCCACATTTTTTCCTGCAGGCTGAACCCTGAGAAACATCCCCAGCAACTAGGTCATTCCTGAAGGCCCCCCTCTCCTTAACAATCTAGAGGAATAGCTATTCTCTTCAGGGTGGGGGCCAGAGTGGGGAAGACCGTCCCCCACTCAGTTCTCAGGTGCCTGGTGTTAGACCAACTATCCCGGCTTCCTTCCCTGCAAAACAGAAATGTATAAACTGAAAGTGTCTTTTATTATCAATAACAACTTTGAAACGTGTACCTAGTCCATTTCTTCTCGACTTTTGCGATAATAGTTGCAGAAATTATTTTAGTGTGGTTTGTCAGTTTCCTGCCTCAGGTGAAGGTATAAAAAAATTTTTTTTTAGAGACAGAGTCTCACTTTGTCACCCTCGGTAGAGTCCTATGGCGTCACCACTCACAGCAACCTCCAACTCCTGGGCTTAGGCGATTCTCTTGCCTCAGCCCCCTCAAGTAGCTGTGACTACAGGTGCCTGCCACAACGCCCGGCTATTTTTTTTTGCGATTTCGCCAGGGCCGAGTTTGAACCTGCCACCCTTGGTATATGGGGCTGGCGCCCTACCCACTGTGAGCCACAGGTGCCTCCCTATAAAAATTTTTTTTACTGGGAAGAATAATGTGTGCCTGAGGGAGGAAGAACTGAATTGGATCTGTACACAGCACGCTGCTTGATTTTTCAGCATTTTTCCACGAGATTTGCACGCAGTGAAAATAATTCTTTCTAGAAAGAATAAACTGTCAATTGAGATGTTTAAATAAATATATTGACTAAAGTCATGTTTCCTGCACCCATAGGTAATCTATATTTTTGAGAACTCTAACGACTGTATCTTAGATTTTGCCTTATAAAATAATAAAGATCTCCTGAAAACAGCCCGAAAAGCTTCCTGTCAACCTATGTCCTGGTCCACCTGATTCACTAATATCCAGGAAATCAAAGTCGTTCCTCCAACTTACAAGTGCAATTTTGGGTTTTCTTTTGTTTTTTTTTTTTTTTTTTTTTTTTTTTTTTTTTGTTAGTTTGGGGTTTGGGTTTGGTTTTGAGAAGGATCTTGTTCCTCTCCACCCCTCCCCTCCTTCCCAAACTTTCTAGATCCATTCAAAAAGCATCAAGACCTAATTGGTGGGACCACATCTACGGTGCCTCTTACAAGGGTATATGTGAAACTTACTAAGTGTAGAATATAAATGTCTTAACACAATAACTAAGAAAAATCCAGGAAGGCTGTGTTAACCAGTGTGATGAAAATGTGTCAAATGGTGTATAAAACCAGTGTATGGTGAAAAAACAAAGCATCAGGACCCAGGAAGCCAACTGCCTGGGGACCTGGGAGTAGGTTGAAAGCTGTCCACTGCATCTTGGAAATTGTAGTCCCCATAAGTAATTTGCTGTAAAAACGGGGGTCTACATAAGAGAGGAGAGAATAACGGGAAAATGTTGGATGCCAGAGAGCAGATGTAGGACTGGACACCGGCTTGGTGGTTCAGAAAAAGTCAAACATTAAGAGAAAAGTGAAGACATATGATAAACACCCCAGAATTAGCATCAGTAGGAGTAAAAATGAGACTAAAAACAGAAGGAAAATCTAAGACACTGAGATCTCAGATGCCACTGAGCAACTGGCCCTTCCCTGATCCTGGAAGAAAAGCAGAGATTGGTTCCCGGAAGAAGGTAATGCTGGGGTCTCAAGACCACAGAATACCACTGCACACCAGGGTGAAGGAAGTCCCATACTGAACACAGAGGGCTGAAGTGAAAACCTACATTCCAAGAGCTGACACCCTGTGCTTTCCCTGTCACCCGCCATCCAGATCGCTGGCAAGGCGATCGACACCTCTCTCCAGGAAGAAGGTTGGAAAAGCCTTCTCTGGGGAAATCTGCTGTAGTGGGGTGAGGTATGCTCATCCCCACCAAATCTGGTATTGAAATTCGATGCCTAGTGAGACAGTGTTGAGAGAAGGGGGCTGATGACAAGTGTTTGGGTCATAGGGTAGATCCCTCAAGTTCTCTACTAGCTCCTGTGAGAGCTGGTTATTGAAGAGAGTCTGGCCTTGCCCCCCACCTTGGTCCTCTCTCGCTCCCCCGCCCATCTGCCCCAAGAACAGCACCCTCATGCCCTCCCCAGAAGCACTAAGCTTCTTGTACAGACTGCAGACCTGTGAGCCAGATAAACCTCTTTTCTTTACAAATTACCCACCTTCGGGTATTCCTTTAAAACAACACAAAGCAGATTAAGACAGAATCCAACCAGAGCAGGAGCCAGGACCTGACTTGGAGGCTCCCCAGTGAAGCATCATAATCAAAACGCCTTCGAGTGAACCCCCAGGACACCGTGGCCTTTCCCGGACCCACTCTCAAGTGCAAGAAGATGATGGCCAAACTCGAGAGAGTAGGGGGAGATCTCCCACATGAAAGACAGGGTGAAGGTAAACAGAGGAGCACAACTTCCCAACTTCGCAAGTTATCCAGGGGAAGCTTCACACAAGTTGTCCAGGGGAAGCTTCACACAAGTTGTCCAGGAGAAACTTCAAAGGAAACAAGGGAACCCACGAAACAAGAACAGGAGACCCTAAGAAGAAACAGTTGAAGGACAAAAACATAGTAATAATAATAACAAATGTTGGGAATTTGAAATATGACACTTGAAATGAAAAACTCAATATTAGAATTGAAGTATAAACTTGAGGACTTTTCCTCCCAAACAGACCAAAAAGACAAAGAGACTCTTGCATGAGAATTCCACAGGGAGAGGCTCTGCCCTCGGGGACATGGAGGGCAGCCCTCATCCTTAACTGTGGCCCTGAGCAGGGACTCCCTTCCAAAGAGCACAGGGCGGGAAGGCAGGAAGCAGAACGGCCTCGTCAGCCTCAGCTCGGTGATAGAGGTTGTCAGATGGCATTTGCCCCCGCATGCCATGTGATGAGAAGGGCATTTTCCCTCTGTGAGCTGCCTCCCAAGAACACATTACCCCCTTCTCACCACGAGAGAAAAACATCAAAGTTCAGTTGAAAGATGTTCAAAACTACCAAGGTCATTAAAACAGGGCATGTTTAAGAAGCCACCACAGTCCAGAGGAACCTAAGCAGATGTGACAACTGACTGTAGTATAACAGACTTTTGGACAGGCTAGAAAATAATGGAGCAATTTTTTAAAAATTCTGAGACCGTATTGCAGAAACACCGCAGCTCTCTCCTGGCAACTCACAGAAGGATGGGATGGTGCTGGCTTTCCCAACCTTGGCAGAACATGTTAGCCATGATGACCTGGGCAGGTTGGCATCTGCCAGGTTACTCCACTAGGAAAACCACCGTTGGCCTTCTGTATCTGGGAGCTATTCTGATACTATTCTAATATTCCATCCCTCACCTTCAAATTTCCAGCCTCCACTTGTATGATCCATGGGCAAGTCCTACCTCCTGGTCAACTCCCTTCATGATATTGGCTGAACCATGTCACTACTAGTGGTGTTGCTACAAACTGGAAGAGATCTCCTTCCTCCTCCGTTCGTATATGGATCCATCCATCTGTACGTTTACTTATTTTCTTGAACCAACATAGACTTGGAGTTTCTATGTTATTCGACAGGTTGCAACCCGATACTCTTATTATTTATTTTAAAGCTCATATTCTTCTAAAGTTGGCCAGTGGGAGCCCCTTCAAGCTAGCCCCTGTGTCCTTTTGAAAGGTCCCCTTAATTCTCTGCACAGAACCTTACTTTCTAATGTAATAAGATATTCCGGGCTCATCTTGTATTTCCCTTGCCCTGGTCAGGATTTAGCCATTTCTCCAAGCAGATACACGCACGCACGTCTATAATCACCTATATATTTGATTGGAGACACACACACACACACACACACACACACACACACACACACAGAGGGTGCCTGGAAGCATATCTACATTTTGAGAAAGGAAAATACTGTATTAAATTTGTAATATTCAAGTCACATTTGGCTTCTGCAATTACAAGAAGTGCTCAGTGTGACTTGTATTCATCTTTTGTTATTTGTCTATTTGGAGTGTTACAATTTTAATATAGTTTTTTTCCTTTCTTAAAACGTGTATACATTTTTTGCGCCCTCTGTGTGTGTGTGTGTGAGTGCCCCCATGAGTTCCTGGTGACACTTGCAATCCCAACCCCACACCCCAGAGCTCTTTCAGCCTCCCCCGTCCCACACTTGTACACACCTTCTCATCCTTGTCTCTCCCTGTTTCTCTGCTTACCCGTCTCATTTCTCTCTCTGGCTCCGCGTTCTCCACTTCTCCAACCCACATGACAGACACCATGGCTGCCGGCAGTTCCTAAATTTGAGGTCACAGCTTCAGCTAATCTCTCCTTGTCTTTCTGTTTTTAAAATTCCCATGAAAGAGTGAATGGCCCAGTGCCCCAAAAGTAGCCTGCAGGGGGTCATGTGGTAGAAACCTGGACCTGTGGAGGGATATGGGAGAGTCAGGAGCCAGAGCAGTGGGGGCTCCAGAAAGAGGGGTGCTGAGAAGGGGGAACGGGGATGCCCTCCCCAGGCCCAGCCCTGAGCACGTGGACAGTGGACCTGAGGAGGGGCAGTGGGGAGCACTGGGAGCAATTCTCCACATCTGTCGGAAAGCTTTGTGCCAGCACAGTTCCTACTCCCAGGGGCCACAGAGAAAAGAAAACAAACTAACGTGAGGCCGTGAAAAAGTGCAGCAGAATAACAGGAAAGGAGCTTCATCCAAAGATCTAGGAACAGAACATGCTCCTGAAAATTAATTAATGCAAGATTCAAAAAAACTAATTCATAAAACATTTTGGCATTCTCAAAAAAAATGTGAAAACACAAGCAACCATATTTTTTACATATACGTGTGTTTATTAGGTTTCCACTTTTTGCCTTCACAGAATTAAAAAGGCTTAAAATTTAATAACAATAATGATGTTTAAGATAAGGACTAGAAACAAAAACCTCGTAAAGAACGAAGGAAGATAAATACGTTCAGAAAAGGAATCAGATGATTGCTGCAACGAAGTATTAGGCAATAAAAATAATAGCAATGCAAAGAAAGTGACATTCACATTGTCAAATAAGAGTATGTCTGTTATAGAATGCTTTGATTCTGAGTTAATTGATGACTCCATACTGAAGCTCAGAGTCAAAGCAACCATTTTTATGTTAAAAAAAAAAAAGAAAGAAAACATAAAAAGACAAAAGGATAACAAGATGAAGGGAAAAGACATATGGATGAGCTAAGAAAGAATTATCACTAAACAAAGGATATAAGCAAACCAAACTAGAATACAGAGACCAGTCCAAGAGAAGAAACGTGTGGGAGAAATTGCCAGCTACGTGCAGGTACCCAGACCAGAGTCTGCGGAGGAGTGAGCCCTCTGATACCAGCAAGACAAAGGATCAGAATTAATTCTCATGGATAATGAACACAGGAACAGAACCAGATATAGTCAGATATCTATATTAAAAAGCAAAAAAAAAAAAGAACATGGAAAGCTCATTTAAAGAGTAAATCACATTCTAGTTGAAAATCAATGAGCAGAGACCCAAGCATATCTTAGAATTTTTAAATGACCAGACACAGGTAGAAATTCTCTAAAGATCTAGGAATAAATTATTTGCAAAGCCACTCATGGTGGCTCCACCTGTAATCCCAGCTACTGGGGAGGCTGAGACCGGAAGATCTTTGGATCCCAGGAGTTCAAGACCAGTCTGAACAACAGAGTGAGACCTGGTCTCAGACATAAATAAAAAAATGCAGATTATCTTCCCCAGAACACTAGACTGGTTTAGAATTCTATGCTGCAATACTGAATGCCAGAAGTAAAGTTCACAAGGTTTTGAGAAGAGTTTTGGGCCCGAGATTTATTCCTATGAGAATTGCCTTTCATGTATAAAGGAGAGATATGATCATGTGAGCAAGGGATTTGACTATAGTTCCTTAATGAGTTTCAAAATAGCCTTTAAATGAGGCCAGGTGCAGTGACTCATGCCTGTAATCCCAGCACTTCGGGAGGTTGATGTGAGAGAATAGCTCAAGGCCAGGAGTTCAAGAACAGTCTGGGCAATTTAACAAACCCCGTCTCTACAAGAAATAAAAAATTAGCTAGGCAATGGGACACAGGCCTGTTGTCCCAGCTACCCAAGAGGCTGAAGTGGGAGGATGAATCACTTGAGCCCAGGAGGTCGAGGCTGCAGTGAGTTATGATCAGCCTGGGCAATGGAACAAAACCCTGTCTCTTAGAAATAAAAAAAAAACAACCCTTAAATGAGAATTCAAGGGTGGTGTACGGTGCTGCCAATGATGACAACAAAGCAGATGGAGGGTTAAGTTTGAATAACTATTGCAGGTCGGATTAAATAACTAATTGCAAATGTTAAAAATTACTTCTAAAATAGAAGATGCATAATGCAAAAATAACAACTTAGAAACAATAATCTGATGGTTTCACAGATGAATTCTTTCAAACTTTCAAGGAAGAGATAATTCCCAAGCTATTTAAATTCTCTCCAAGCATATGAAAAGATGGAGAACTTCCCAGTTAATTTTTACAAAGTCCACATAACTCTCAAACCAAAACTTAAAAAAGTACAAAAACTACAAGCTAATATCACTTCTTATTTTAACCTAAACCTCTAACTAAAATGTTAGCAATGGAATCTAGCAAGTAATAAAAGAATAATACTCCATGACCAAATAAGGTTTATTCCAGGAATGAAGGATGATTCAACCTTATTAAGTCAATATACATTCACAAAATAATAAGTCAAAACACATGAATATCTTGAGGGAAACTAAAGGGTATTTAAAAGATGTTAACCATTATTTCTGATTTGTTTTAAAGACAGTAAACTGGAATTAAAAGGACACTCCCTTAACCTACTCGAGAATATTTATTTTGGATCAAATTTCATCACCAAGCTTGATGATTATAACGTTAGCATCAGATAAATCTTTGAAGTCAGGGAAAAGACATGGATAGTAGCTATCACCACTGTTAACTGACATAAAAGTTCTAACCTATGCAAAAAAAATTAGAAAAATGATCTATACAAATCATGTCTGAATAGAGGAAGATAAAATCAACGACAGTAGAACCTCCATAGTTGACCACCTCCTGACATTGACCTAATTTTCACAGATTGGACACGCAGACGTGCACCACATGTACTTCAAGTACAATAGGTCTAGTTCTTTATGAGAAGCAAAGATGGTTCATATATGCATATCAATATGATTCACCACATAAACAGAATTAAAAACAAAAACCATATGATCATCTCAATACATGAAGAAAAAGCATTTGACACAATCCAATATCCAACATCCCCTCAACAAACAAGGCAGAGAAGCAACACAGCTCAAAATGATAAAAGCCACGTGCTGTATCAAACCCACAGCCATCCTGGTGCTGAGTGGGACTGAGCTGGGGGAATGGCTCTGATAGGAGTCTGCAAGCAGTTGATTTACCCTGGTCTCTGTCCAGGCAAACCTCTCCGCTCATGATGATCTGAACCTGTGGCCACTCCCCAGCACCAGCATCACAGCCCCAGCTCCACATCAGATCATCAGGCATTAGATCCTTGCGAGGAGCACAACCTAGACCCCTCACACACCAGTTTACAGCGGGGTTCTTGCTCCTACGAGAATCTAATGTCAGTGCTGACCTGACAGGAAGTGGAGCTCAGGCGGTGACGTGACAGGAGGCGGAGCTCAGGCGGTGATGTGATAGGAGGCGGAGCTCAGGTGGTGACGAGACAGGAGGCGGAGCTCAGGTGGTGATGTGACAGGAGGCGGAGCTCAGGTGGTGACGAGACAGGAGGCGGAGCTCAGGCGGTGATGTGATAGGAGGCGGAGCTCAGGTGGTGACGTGACAGGAGGTGGAGCTCAGGCGGTGATGTGATAGGAGGCGGAGCTCAGGTGGTGACGAGACAGGAGGCGGAG
>CAUYPK010000439.1:0-12729 GCA_963574355.1 Loris lydekkerianus | reverse complement strand
TCTTTCTTTCTTTTTTTATGAAATCATAGCTGCGTACATTGATATGATCATGGGGCATCATACACTAGCTTCACAGACCGTTTGACACATTTTCATCACAATAGTTAACATAGCCTTCCTGGCATTTTCCCAGTTACCGTGCCAAGACATTTACATTCCACATTTACTAAAGTTTCACATATACCCTTGTAAGATGCCCCGCAGGTGTAATTCCACCAGTAACCCTCCCTCCACCCAACATTTTTTAAAGAAAAATTTTAAACACAGTTGAAAGTTGAAAGAATTTTACATTCAACACTTAATATACTTATCACCATGTATCCAACTGTCCAGCCATCCATGTTCTTTTTGGATGCATTTCAAAGTAAACTTCAGACATGAGTATACTTTTTCTGTTAGTTATTTCAGCAAAGTGAGCATTAACTGAAGTTCAATTTTGAGTATGGTTGTTTCTCCCCCCACCCCCGCAGCTTTACTGAGGTATGACTAACAAATAAAAAATTTATATTTTTAAGGTGTACAACATGATGTTTTGGTGTGTGCATATACTGTGAAATGATTACCCCAATCAAGCTAATTAATATATTCTTTACCTCATATATTTACCTTTTTACTTTCTGGTAAGAACACTTGAACTACTCTCATTTCAAGCATACAATATGTTGTGTTATTTTTCACTATAGTCACAGTGCTGTACATAAATCTGGCTGTTTCATGAAATGTACTTACAGAAAGGTACACAAGTCTTAAATGGGGTTTGATGAATGCATATACCTGTGTAACCCAAACCCCTGTCAAGATATAGGAGATCACCTTCACTCTCAGAAAGTTTCCTCATGTAGAGACAGCTAATTTACACACCCCCAGAGGCAAATACTGTTATTTTTGTAGATTAATTTTGCCTATTCCAGATGTTCCTGTAAGTGGACTCATACTGTTCGTGCTGTTTAGCATCAACTTCTTTTGTACCGCATAACATTTCTGAGATTTATCCATATCCTTGCTTGTATCAGTAGTTTATTTCTTTTTCAGAGCTGAATAGTATCCCATAGTTGGTTTATTAAAGGACTTCTGGATTATTTTCAGCTTGGGGCTATTAAAAAATATGGCTGTAATGAACGTTCTTATATGCGTGTAAGCCTTTTTGTAAACAATTGCCATTTCTTCTTTTGTTAAGGCAAACGTGAAACAAAGTTTATCGAGGAAGAGGAAGCTTCATCTTCAACTTTTTGCTGCTATACATTTAAAAATTGATTTTTGTATATTACCGTTGTATCCTAGCTGAATTCATTTATTAGTGCTAGCAGATTCCTTATGATTTTATGTGGGAGGAAAAAAATATTACGTATGAATAGTGACAGTTTTGCTACTTTTTCCCTAAACTTTAAGCATTTTGTTACTTTTTCCTGCCTTATTGCAATGGCCAGGACTGCCAGTACAAAAACAGAGGTGTGAGAGAGGGCACCCCCACTTTGTTTCCTGGCTTACAGAAAAAGTATTCAATAGTCACTATTAACTATGTCAGCTATGTGTTATTCTGTTGTGCCCGGGAGTTCCACAATGACTATACTGCTGAACAAGTTAAATTTAAAGAGGAATTCTTTTATTAAAGAGCCAGCCAGCGACTGCCTCAGTTTCCCAGCATGGGTTTTCTGAGAGCAGCCCTGAGTGCTTAAGGGGTCAGGTTTTTAAGGCTTGGTCCGCTTCCTGGTTAGCACGCAGGCCGTCCAGGTGCATCCAGGTAGGGTAGCAAGCAAGCATTGTACAGAGGCAGAAGTTTGCAGTTAGTCACATGTTATACATCTGTGATTTGATATTTTCCCCCTATTCATCTTAGTTTCAGTACTTTCCCCACCTGGTATGGTTTAAAAGTCAGTCTGGGAACAGTTGGTACCTCCCAGTCTGTTTCCCAGGGAGTTAGCCAAGCAAGAAACTTGGTGTGATCTAGAAGCAAGAAATTAATCAGTACTTTCCCATCTATCTTGGGAATGAACTAGACTTACTTCTTTCTTTCTTTCTTTTCTTTTCTTTTCTTTTCTTTTCTTTTCTTTTCTTTTCTTTTCTTTTCTTTTTTTTTTTTTTTTTTTGAAAGCTTGCAGTCCAGAAATTTGCCAGGAATTAACTGGTATTTTTCCATCATAGCCTAGGCCTGACACCTTTCTGTCTTAGCTTAGACCCATTAGGCCTATCAGTTCGTCAATTGCCTATGAAGGCATCAATTTGCCTTTTAGCAAATTGAGATATTTCCTTTTATTTATTTTGAGTTTTTATTATGAATGTGTTGACTTTTGTGAAATGTATTTTTGCATCTATTGAAATAATCAAAAGGCTTTTGTCTTTTATTGTTAGATATATTGAATTTAATATACTGACCGATTTTTGAGTGTTAAACTACTCTTACATGTTTGGGACAAACTCTAGTTGGTCATGATGTATATTCTTTTAATCTACAGCTGGATACAATGTCCAATGTCCATGAGGACTATAGGTCTGTGCCTGTTTTTTCTCCTTTCATTCTTTTTTGTTTCCTTCTTTGTTTTTAAGAGATGGGGTCTCACTCTGTTGCCAGACTAGAGTGCAGTGGCGTCATCATATTTCACCGTAGCCTTGAACTCCTGGGTTTAAGTGATCTCCTCAGCTTCCCAAGTAGTTAGGACTACAGGCACATGCCATCATGTCCCACTAATTTATTTTTTAATTTTTTTGTAGAGATAGGATTTTACTATGTTGCCCAGGCTGGTCTCAAACTTCTGGCCTCAGGTGATTCTGACCTGGCCTCCCAAAGTGCTGGAATTACAGGTGTGAGCTACCACACCTGGCCCCATTCATTGTTTTTATTTATTTTGATAATGCCTTTATTAAACAGATGACCACTCCTCTATTTTGTGAAGTTACGGTAAATTTGGTGTTTTTTTCCTTAAGAACATTTTGACCTACAAATTTGAACTACTTTTTCAGTGTAGACATGCACAATGAGGCAATAATTGGCATAATTAAGTAAGCAGGACTTTATCCGGTTGGATTTTTAGATTTCCTCTTTCTTCCTTCTGGTAACTTACCCCTTACCAACCTCAGGAAATATCCTTTCTGGTATCTTGGTATAAGGGACAGGACCACAAAAAGATATTTTGGCTTTCTGTTTTGACATGCAGAGGTGTACAACGAGTGAAGGGAAAACTGTACCGAAGTCCAATCCTTTTTACAAGGTCCAGCACAAATGTCCAAAGAAAACACCCAGATGTCCCAATGAGAATGAACATCTCTCTCACTGCATTTTTTTCTCAAAGCAGCTCTGAGCCAATGACATTTCTCTGGCAGGCTCTTTCTGACAATCCTTTCCCAGGGTTCTAGTCCTGAGTCTGCCATTCTCTGGACGTGTGACCTTGACAGGTCACCTTTTCCCCCTTGGCCTCAGAACCATTCTGGGGGCCTAAAATCAGTCTAGGACTGCTCTGGCATTTCATGGTTCTTTCTTTCTAAAAACATACTGCTAATAGGGATTAGGTTTGACAAGACTATTTCTTCTCACTGATGAAAATCACAATGACATATTCTAAAGGAGGCCTGAGGTGTAAATGCCTAACTCTAAATAAATGCCTGGCACGCTCTCAGGCCGGTGCTTGTCTTTTCTCTCCCTGTTCAATCCCAGCATGATGGTTCCTGGCAATGCAGCAGGGGTGGCCAAGCAGTTCCTGCGCTGTATCTTCCATCAGCTGGCCCCCAACGGCATCTTCCCACAGCTGTTCCAAAGCACCATCAAAGGTAATTCATCCATTGAGGATCCAGACACCACCCATTAGGCTAGTCCCTGAAACACAAACACTACTAAATCCAACTGTTGACTTTCCAGATGGGACTTTTTTACGGACCTTAGCCACGTCTCTAATGGACTTCAATGAGCTGAGTTCTATTGCTGCCCTCAGTCAGCTCTTGGAGGTAGGTTTGCTGTAATGATACCCCAACCCCTGCCAAAATGTCATGCCGTGCTCGAGTCACTCCATACAGTACTGTTGTGGAAGAAAGCCAAGGTCATTTAATTAAAAAGAATAAATCTAAAACTTTTATATTTACAATTTAAATTTAAAATGCTAACATTTAAATAATTTAAATTTTAAAACATTAATTTAAAAAAATTGTTAAGGCATAGCTGTTTTGTGTGTATTCACTGTTCATTTAAAGTTTTTAAACACTCTCAACTAAGCTGTGGAGGCTAACACTGTGCACACACCTCCACCTGACTACCAAGTTTTCCCAGCACAGAGCAGTGCACATGGAATCCAGAGACTGGGGTTGAATTTCCGCACTGCCTGTTCATTGCATCGTGAGACTTGGATTCAAGGTTGAGCACCACTTATTGCTATAAGGCCAGACTCTCAGGGAGACGGCTTGCTTGTAATGGAGTGTTTTGTTATGAGACTTGAATTCAAGCCCCAGGGGCCACTGCTTGGTAGCCCTGTCAGTTGGGGTTTAATGCTGATTCCTGGAAAGAAAGCTGCTACTCCTTTAATTTTTACTTTGTCCTGGGGAATTCTTGCCAGCAAATATCATTCATTCTCTTCTTAGCACCTGACCACACCATTTGTAGATCCTTAGATGTTTCCTATTTCTTGCTCATATTTCACCTCTCACTGAGTGAAAGAGAGATCACCCTTTAGTTGTCCAAACAGGTCAATTTTCCTCTCTATTACTCCTGTCTGTTAATGATGATTGGTCTATATAGTAGACACTCTGCACACATTTATAGCATGAATATTTGATTTCTTACACTGATCTTCACCAAACTATATGAATTCCCATGCTGTTTCAGCAGTTGATTGATTATGCTTTTGTGTTTTTAGGGTCTAAATAACAAAAAGAATTTACCAGCAGGGGGTGCTATGATACGCTGTTTGGAAAACATTGCTACCTTCATGGAAGCTTTGCCCATGGATTCGCCTAGTAGCCTCTGGACCACCATAAGCAACCAGTTTCAGACATTTTTTGCCAAGCTGCCTTGTGTTTTACCTCTGAAGGTAAGCTGAATTTGGGATTTCATTTTAACTTACTTTCTGACTGTTCTGAGACATTTATTTATAGAGAATGACACAAGAAGCAGAGTCTTGGGTGATTTAATGTATTGCAAAGGACTATAAGGAATGTGCCAGCCGTGGAGGGAAGGTAATTATTTAGGTTATGCTTGCCAACATTAGAATGATAGCAATACGGAGTGGGTGTTTTGCTCACGGATGATGAATATGATCAGTGATTACATGTTACCGGTTGATTTTAAAAAGACCAGGAAGACGTAGTAACGTCTCATGTTTATCTAGAAACTTTTCTCAGATGGATATTAAGTAAATAAAGAAATAGATTTGTCTAAAAGGAGCCCAGACATATAATGTGAAGTTTCAGTTTTAGATAATTATATAAAGAGAAGTGCTTACTTGTATGTTTGTGAATAAAGTACTTGCAGGACCAAGATATTTCTGTTTGATTGCTTATCCTCCACACCATACCACCCCACCCACCCCCAGAATGCACACTCAATTATCTACCTGGAAATCTGGTGCGGGTGATTATCAACATGAACGCAGGAAATGCAAATCAGAAGTCTGTGCTGTTAAAGCTGAGAGAAACCTGTAAGAATCCCTTTTAAGGTACCCATTTTCCAAATGGGGGACTGTGAGTTCAGAGATGATGTGACTTGCTGAAACAGCTTGGTAGTGCCAATGTGGAGATTAGCACTCAAGTCTCCTGACTCATGTTCCAGTGCTCTTTCCATTAACAGACTTCTAGCACTCTTTTAAGGGGTGAGTTGAAGGCATTTACATCTCTAGAGCAGAGAGAGAGGAGACGGCTGGCAGTGGCATAGCTGGCTTTGAACCTCACCTGCTCCTTGAGGTTTTCTTTGTGCTTTCTCTTTGCAGATCACAGATAGAAATATTTAACTCACAATAAGATGAATCACTTTTTGATCTGAGAAGGGATGTTCCATGTTGGTGGCTCCACTTCTGAAATGAGTATTATATGTATGTAAATATAAAGATAAAGATAAACCACCTGGGATAATAACCTTTTTCCCAACCGACATATACTACTAATAGGATCTCTAAGTGGGGATAACTTAGGGACCCTTCACTTGGTGTGTGCTACTTTGTGTTTGAAGTTACTGTGAGAAGCAGGGGTTCAGAGGAGGGATTTTTACTACCACACATGTTCTGCGATTCTTGTTTGCACACAAATCTGGAGTAGATGAATGAATCCAAGCAAGGAGGATCAGCCCTTTGAAACTGAGTATGTGTACTGCTACTGTTCGTGTACACACATAGGAAATCAAGTACACACAGTATAACGTGGACACACAGAGCCTCCCTTGGACCAGAAAGCCAATCAGGGCCAGTCACTGCTAGAGAGTCACACTTCTAAAAGAAAGGGTGGGGTAGGTATGGCAAATTCCAATGCCTATATGCAGATGTGATAAAATATTTAACCCTGAGAATAAGAAGCGTTGTCAGCTGTAAACAACTGGCATACCTAATTTGTAGCAATGAGCCCTGCCCTAGGGACTCTGCCTCCAAGGTTAGTGAGTGAAGTAGAGTGAGATAATAATAACTGAGACCCTGGAGAATTGGAATGTATAATACTAGTCCTTCCACCAGGGTCAGCTACCACTCCTCCTCTGTTCCCAGGGAATCCAGGCTTCATGTTGTTGGTCTCCCTATTATTTTCCAAGATAGCATTTCCTGATTTTTAAATCACTGTGGGGGGCCTGATGAGCAGCCAGTTTTCAGCCTCTGGTTTAAGGTAATGTAAATGTCACATCTACCCAGATGGGTATTGAGCAGATTAAATAGACCAGTGGTTGCCTTAAAAGGTACTTGTGAAATACTTGGAGGATTTGTGTAAGAATTTGCCCTGCTAGGGCAGACCTGGGCACTGCCTCTGATCATCTTCTGGCTTTGTTTTTAATCTCTGGGAAAAATAATAAGCCATTGACAAATCTTCTGTAGTTCTTATAAATTCAGAGAAGCAGATACCCAAATTCAGTGTGTATCTATGTCCCTAAAGTACTTGCTAAAGCAGACTACTGAGCCTGACATAGAGTTTCTGTTTCAATAAGGGTGAGGCCTGAGGATTTGCATTCCAGCACATTTCCTGATTTTTAAATCACTCTGGTTAAAAGTAATGTAAATGTCAGATCTACTCTGATGGGTTTTGAGCAGAACCAGGTAACAATGACCCTTCTGGCTTAGGGATTCCATTTGTAAAACCATTGGCTTAGTTTGTACTATCTTCAGGAGGTTAATATGTACAGCTGCAGAAATTTAACTACCTTGCTATTGTGATATATGTACATATGATAATACGTGTGCTGAAGTAAAACTTTAATAAAAATGTAAGACATGATTTTCTCTCACAGAAATTTTATTGTATTTTCCCAGGTTGTTGTCATGTCTTTTTATAGCAGAGAAAGGGCAGATGAAATTGGTTCTTACTTGCACTAATGGTTTTTTGTTTTGTTTTGTTTTTTTTGACGGGCGCTGGGTTTGAACCCACCACCTCCAGTATATAGGGCTGGCGCCCTACTCCTTTGAGCCACAGCAGCCAGCAGGACTAATGGTTTTTAAATAGTGCTTACGTAGGTTCCCCCCCCCCAAAAAAATGGCATTTCACAAATTAATGTACTTCTTTAGAGTTAAATATGTTTAATTATTTGTTTATTTTTTAGCCACTAACATTTTGATATATATTCTTTCCAGGTCACACATGTATATACCTATGTACATTTAAATAAAATACACACACAAAATGGGATTATTGTATATACACGCCATTTTGCAACCCATACTTTTTCATTTAAGAATAGTGTAAACATCTTTTTTCTACAATATGATTATTTAAATGAAATTCCATTGTATGAATAAGTCATTAATTTTTCTAATCCATTATCTCGGAATGTATTATTTGGTATTTTTCAATATCTTAACAATTTTAAGTTAAATGTATTTAACATGTACCTGTCCACTGTGTCTGTCTGTCCATTTACCCATCCATCTCTCTATTCAACTTTCTACCTGATTTCATGTTAATGCTCTATCCTTGAAAAATAGCTTAGAAGCTGTATTTATTTGTTTAACATTGTTTAATTGTTCAATTGAAATTTTGGGGGGCCTGAGAATGATTTTTTTTCAATATGAAGATATGGCACAGGAAACTATAGAGAGGCAGTGGGTTGTATTTAATTTTTGTTTTCTTTTTGCTAAGATAAATGCTTTCAGGAAATATTTGAAGCAAAAATATTTGTATTAAGAAAGGAACTGACTTTGTCCTTTTCATGTGTTTATTTACAGTGTTCTTTAGATTCTAGCTTGCGGATTATGATTTGCCTCTTGAAGATACCCTCCACCAATGCCACAAGGGTATGTATGTTTCAGAAAAAAACATAACCACTTGGTCAGTAAATTATTTTTTAACCTAAAAAGACGGACATGTAGCAATACTAAAGAAATAGTTAAGCCCCTTACCACTTCTCATGCTGTATTAGTGTCGAGTAATGAAGAGCCTTGATCCCTGGTAACGGCTTTGTTTCTATTAATAGTTGGTCCTGCTGGTTCTGGGCCATGCCCACCAGTCCACCCCCGTACTACTAAGGAAACGATCTTTGTAAGCATAGATTTCATTGTGTTGGTTACGTGCTTAAAAATCTTTGATAACATTTCATTTCTTTTAGGATAATGTCTAAATTCCTCAATGTGACATGTGAGAAGTTACTTTATAACTTGCCAACCTACTTTTCCAGTTTAATCTTTGGCTACTAGTTCCATTCCTTGTGCTTCCTCTTCTAGAATCAGCATGATTATCCTCACCAAAACAACCACCACCATTTGTTGGGCACAGGATATGACAGGCACTGTGCTTAGTGCTTTACATATATGAACTTATTCAACTTCCTAGCTCCTTGCCTTCGCTGAGACCATTTTCTTTGCCTGAAATGCTTTAGTTTATACCTTTGTGGGTGTGGTGGATGCCTTCTCATTCCTCAAGGTCCTATTTAAAGAAATAAATGCTCATGTTATCTGTAGCAACTTCCTTTTACTATAACAGCACCCACAATACTTGATAGAGCCCTCTCTATTAGCATTTACATCGTCTGGAGTCTGTCTGACGAGACCAAGAGCTTCATGAAGTTCAGTACTGTGCCTCATTCATTTTTATATTCCTGCCTACATTTCTGGGCTTTGTTACATGCAGTGGTACAATAGCTTGTATTGCAATAGGTTGTAATTACTAGTTAATATACCAACAGTACCTGTCTCCTACAACTATTTAACTTGACTGTACTTTCATAGACTCATGGGTCATACCAGAAAGTAAAAAAAAGATTATTTGGTTCAGGTTCAATCTGCTTATTTACACAGGAGGAAACAGAATCAGAAAGATGAAGTGTCTTGGCCAAGGTCATATAGTTGGTTAGTAGAAGATTTGACACTTGAACATAGATCCTTTGAGTCCTTGGTTTTTGTTTGTTCCTTGGTTTTTATTTGTTTGTTTTTTCTAAGTACCATATCACTCCCTCACCATGCTGCTGGTAGTCATAATTTAGTGCATAGAAAACATGGAGCTAAACTGACTCTTACGGCCAGGATTGAGATGGAGGAACAAAAATGGGCGATCAGAAGGCTGTGCTGTGATGAATTTTATCTACACTATAGTCCTATGGTACTTACACCCAAGGTGGTTTGCATTATTTACAGATATAAAAGCAAGATTCTAAATAGGCTTGAATTTAGGTTTCTCTTTTGATCAGTAAGGATGTGTTATATATCAGCTTCAGATATTCCTATTCCTAACCATTCATTGTCAGTGTCTCAAGGCAACATCAGTTACAAGAACAAAGAATATTGAATCAACCAAACTGTTTTAAGGAGTTTAAGATTTTTCCATATGGAAAGCACTTTTTTTTCCTGTGGGGAATACAGACAAGTAAAAGACGTAATTCCTATCCTCAGGGGCAGCACACTTACAATGAATTCATTTTTGTATCAATAAGGAAAATAACCTCGAAAAGCTTATATCCTTTGATTTAGTTATTCCTTTTCTGGGAATCTATTCTAAGGAAGAAAATGAAAATGCAATTTCATGCAACATGTGTTTATTGGGGTGTTATTTATAGTAAATTTAACTTTGTGGCCATTAGAATGGACGATGATGAAGAATTAAACGGCACTAGAAATTCCTTACGTTATATTAATTTAATAAAAATAAAATATAGCATTGCATATGTGTCATATTTCAAGTAAGTAAACTTGTGTACCGTGAAGAAGGGAAATATAGCAAAGTGTTACCACTGTACAAAATATGATCTGTACTTTCCTCTATATTGTGAGTTTGCACATTGAGCTTGTCTCACTTTTATAATCCAGACAGTAAGCACTATAGGGCTTGAGAAATAGTGGAGATCTTTTGGAGTCAAATTAAAATACTATCTTCTCTACAGACAAATTCTACCTCTGGAAAATTGCCCCAGAACTTCGGTTTGAATTTCACTCTATAGTTGTAGGGCCTTAGGCAAGTTACTTGTTTACTGAACTGCTTCAGCTGCAGAATTGGGAGGAATACCAAAGCTTTGCAGGGTTAATGGCGAATAACATAGCTAACATTCATGGAGAGCTTACTGTTGCCAAGTGCGTTACATATGGTTTCTCTTTTAATTCTTAAAATGTCCATAATGAGGTGGGAGCCATTATTATTGTTCTTTTACAGAGGAGGCAACAACTAAGTCCCAGGGAGTTTGACTCTCCTAAAAGGCATAGAGAGCTAGGGTTTGAAAACACTGTCATATTTCAGTGCGCATGTCATTACCTGTTATCATAACATGCTGTCTCCCAGGATAATTAAGAAATTTCAGTGCCATAAACTACATGAGAGCATCTAATTCTGTCTATCACTCATTAGGTACTCAGTTTCTAAATAGGAAAGCACATGGAACTAATACCGGATGGGATTCAGATGGAGAAACCAAAGCAGGACAATGCGTGCCTGATAAACATTGGCAGGAGGCTTGGTCACAATAATATTCTAAGCTACAGAATTTTGGTGCTTACACACAAGGGTGGTTTGAGTTACTTACCTGAGAAGCCAGGTTTCAAGAAGTTCTGAATCTGATGAACCCATAGAAACCTAATGGTTCTGAGAAAAAGAGTGGAAGATCCTATCCTGAACCTCACAGAGTCTGGTCAGGGTGGAGATGAAGATAAGATTGTGGTTAGATAGGTTTGTAAATGACATGGAAAAAGGAATTCTCTTTTGAGCTATGAAATAATTTAATCATGTTCTTTGAGCCATTGATTGAAGTTGCAATTTTGTGTTTATTAGACCAATAAGGTTACTAAGTACCCACCTGGCAACAGATTTTAAATTAAAAAAAATGATTCCATTGGTTAAAGTATCTTAATACATTTTTCTAAATGAAGGGACCTTCAATTGACTTAATTTGGCCCAAATCTCATTGCAGAGTTTGTTGGAACCGTTTTCAAAACTGCTCAGCTTTGTAATTCAGAATGCTGTCTTCACTCTGGCCTACCTGGTAGAGCTGTGTGGCTTATGTTATCGAGCCTTCACGAAGGTAAGTTTCCATGTGTGTTCTTACAAAGCTGAAACCTGTCAGAAATATAGTCTTTCTAATCATGGTAAGTCTCTTTTAAGACAATTGCTTCAATATAGTAGTCGACTGGGCATGGTGGATCACACTTTTAATCCCAGCAATGCATGAGGCTGAGACAGGAGGATTGTGTGTTTAAGACCAGCCTGGACAATATGGCAAAAAAAAAAAAAGAAAGAAAAAAAAAAAGAAAGAAAAATTAGCTGAGTAGGGTAGTGTTTGCCTGAGTCCTAGTTACTCTAGAGACTGAGGGAAGAGGTTCTCTTGAGCTCAGGAGTTTGAGGCTACAGTGAGCTATGATGCCACTGCATTATGGCTTGGACAACAGAGTGAGACAGAGTCTCAAAAAAACAAAACAAAACAAAAAAGGTAACTCTACTGAGGTCTAATAAATATCATGAGAAGGAAGTACTTTACACATATATACATAAGCTATGTCTAAAATATGCGGATTTGGACAAAATTGTGGGTTGTGTATTTTAGAAGAGATATTTTGAATAAGGTAAGGTCTCCATGACTTCTTCTTTTTTTTTTTTTTAAATTAAATCATAGCTGTGTACATTAATGTGATCATGGGGCACCCCCACCAATCCCCCTCCCTCTGCCTACTTTCCCCCTCCCTCCCCTCCCTTTCCCCCTTCCCCCTATTCTTGGGTTGTAACTGGGTTATAGCTTTCATGTGAAAGCCATAAATTAGTTTCATAGTATGTCTGAGTACATTGGATACTTTTTCTTCCATTCTTGAGATACCTTACTAAGAAGAATATGTTCCAGCTCCATCCATGTAAACATGAAACAGGTAAAGTCTCCATCTTTCTTTACAGCTGCATAATATTCCATGGTATACATATACCACAATTTATTTTTATTTATTTATTTTTATTTCCTCTCTACTTGTAGGTGGGACTTCTTTTTTTTAATTTTTTTCTTTTTTTACTGTTACATCGTAGCTGTGTACATTAGTGCAATTGCCTGTACCCATTCTAACATGCACCATAGATGTGGCCCCACCCATTACCCTCCCTCCACCAAAACCTCCCCCCTCCCTTCCCCTTCCTTGGCCCTTTCTCCATAGTCTTGTGATATAG
>CAUYPK010000438.1:0-17172 GCA_963574355.1 Loris lydekkerianus | reverse complement strand
GGAGTTCTGGTTGTGGAAACAGCTCCAGTGTGTGACACACCTAGATTCAGCAACAGGGCTGGAGGTGGTGCGCACGGTTCTGGGAGTGCCTGGCACCCAGTGACTTTGGCACAGAGAGCCCAAGGCTCCAGCAGTCTCTGGCCAGAAGAATGGCTCTGCACAGAGGCAGGGAGGGCTCCAGAGGGCACACAGCTATCAGAGTCCCTGGCCAGGTGATCAGGCTAGTGTGGAGGCTGGGAGGACACAGGAGGGAGGACGCAGGGTTGCGTGGCTCCCACAGTTTCTGGTCAGGGACTGCGGAGGCCTGGTGGGTGCGGGTCACTGGTCGGGGGTCACTGCACAGCTCTTATGGAGGTCTGGGCAGCGCCAAGCCCAGGAGTTTGAGGTTGCCATTAGCTGTGACGTTACGTCACTCTACCCAGGGCAACAGCCCAAGGCTCCATTGTGCCAAAACCATCTCACTCTGCCCCTAAGGATTAAGGCTGTAAGGCAGGTCAGTCCCCACCTTTAGGCTACTCAGTCACTAGGTTACTTTGTCCCACCTGATCCTTGTTCTGGGACCCTGAGGGCAAGCTTGCCAGAGCAGTTCTTTCACAATGGCTTCCTGTGCCCAGCTCCGTGGCTCAGTCTGGGGCCCCAGATAATGCCAAAAGTTCTCCACACTCCTGTTCAAGCTCTCCCCAAGGCAGTTCAACTGAGTTCCAAGTCCAAGAACACCAAAACAGTTCACAGGTAAGGCCTTTCTGGTTTGCAGTCTCACTGCTGCTTGTACTTACGGTGGCTGGTGTGATTTGGTTGATCGAACACATGCAACCACTTGCCAGTTTTCCACTGTTTTTGTCCTCCTCTTGGGGTCCAGAAGTCCCTTGCTGGCTCCCTGTATCCTCAAAGGGATGGTTATAGGCAGATGCCACCAGCCAGAGATGCCTGGAGTCTTGTCTCCCCACACTTGCTGTGCCCAGTTGCAGGGAAGCTGTTACTTGGCCGCCATCTTTAATCCTATCCTCCAGGACTTACTGTTTAATGGGTACAGAGTTTCAGTTTTGGGTGATGGAAAAGTTCTAGAGATAGACAGTGGTGATGGTTGTGTATCAATGCAAATGTACTTAATGCTATTTAATTGTGAACTTAAAAATGGTGAAGTGGTAAATTTTATGTATCTAGAGCAAATTAACCCAGAAGTTTGCTTATCTTCAGGACATTTTAGTTGTGTAAGCCAGCAAATTTCTGGGGATTTTTCTGCTATTTCAACTAGAAAGTACTCTAATAAGTCATCCTAAAAAATTCAACCCTGTTGTTAATAATAAAAAAAAAATTCACATTTTTATAAAGAAACAGATTCAGGAAAATGGATCGCTCGCCCAAGTCACACAACTAGTGAGCAGCAAACCTAGGATTTCAAATTAAGGTCTATTTTGCTGAAAAATTTGCATTGCCCTCTCAAAAACAAAACAAATCTTATTTGATATATGTAATATCCAAATATGGGGACTGTTGTCCAATCTGGAGTTCTTTTTTTTTTAATCCAAACTGTTTCTCTTATCTTTGATGCAATTATTTACTAGCATTCATTTTGATTGACTCTGAATTTTCCTGATAGTTAATGACAAGGTTTCTGCCCAAACCATTAAAAATTACTTATAAAGGACTCACATGCTTCTATTTTCTATACTTAACTTTTATAAAAATAACATTTAATACTTTGGAATGTTACCCATTATATTCAGAACAAATTCTACTTTAAACATTTTAATTCATTTCGAAGACTATGTTTTTGTCTTTGATCTTTGTTGTGGAATTTTTGCAAAAGACTTTGGTTAAAAGAGTCTAAGCTATAACTTAATATAGCTTTTAAATAGAGCTTTATGAGATGTGATTACAAACTAATGTGACTATTGAAAAAGAACAACCAGCAGAATTCAAATTATTATCATTGACTTCAAAGCAGTCATCTTGGGAAACTGTAGATAGTGATGTTCAAATTATTCATTTATTAAAACACATAGAACTTATTCTATACCAGACACTCGATGAATTTTTTAAATTTCTTTTACATATTTATTTTTGAAGTCCATTAATGAGCTGTGTGGGAATCTTATTACTTTATAGCCATCTATTATTTTGACACCGACCAGAATTAAACCATTTGATCATCTACCTCATTCAATAGAATTGAGTTACAGAGATTTCAAATGAAGGAGCTCAGGAAATTTTACCACCAAATTGTCATATTTACCACCAAATATGACAATATGAATTAAATTCCCTTAGAGATTAACAGGCATTGGAAGGGATTTTCCCTCAATCTGCATAAACCAGACTGACACATCAAAAAGAAAAATTAACTTACTTTCCCTTCCATGTTATCTCAATATATTGTAGGAAAGATGATCAACAATGCAACCAAATCTGGCTCAAATCATTTGTAATATAATGCCTGTCTCTCAGGTTAATTTATTTAGCAAAGAGAATCATTTACAACTGCAGTCTCCAACCCCCTTCTGATACCTGCCCAAAGCCTACTAGGAACTGGGCTTCACAGCAGGAGGTGAGCAGTGAGCAAGCCAGGGAAGCTTCATTTGTATTTACAGCCCTTCCCATTGCTCATATCACTGCTTGAGCTCTGCCTCCTCTTAGAAGGCAGCAGCATTAGATTCTCACAGGAGCATGAATCCTACTGTACATTGTACATTGAAGGGATCTAGGTTGAATGCTCCTTATGAGAATCTAATGCCTAATGATCTGCTCCTGTCAGCTCTATTTTCAAAATACATTCCGAATAGGATGAATTTTCTACACCCACCCTGCTGCTAGCACCCCAGTTTAAGCTGCAGACCCCAGTATAATATCTTCCTCACTGTTCTCCTGCTCCCATTCCTGCCCCCACACTCTATTCTCTCAGATAGCAGTCATAGTAATCCTTCAGAATCATATATCAGGTTCTACCATATCTTGGCTTAAAATCTCTCAACATAGCTCTTGGGGAACAACACACTTGTAAAACAGCCCCCACTTTAGCACCTTGAATCCTCGCTGTTCCATCTATTTTGAATGTTCTTCCCATCCCAAATGCTTGGGTGACTTGCTTCCTGCCTTTATTAGGGCCATCCTTGCCCCCCCTTCAAATGTCCTTCTTCTCATCATCACCTTTCACTTCCATCCCTTTCAAAAATCTCCTTAAGCAGGTGTCCAGATATATATGTTTTTATTCTTACTGCTTGTTTCCCACCGTTGTAATGTAAGTTATCTGAGGTCAAAAAATGTTCATTGTTTATGTAATTATTATTGTGGTGAGAACAACAACAAAAAAGGTAATGTTCATTGCTATTTCCTTAGTAACTAGAACAGTGCCTGGCCTTAAGTAAATATTTGTTGAATAAATGAACTGTCATTCTTTTGGTTCATACTTTCTTTTTCTTTTCAAGCATGAAACAAAGTTTATTGGGGAAGAGAAAGATAGTTTTACAGAGTAAGAGCAAGATATAGGCTGATAGAGCAAGATACATTCACCATTAATAGAGACTACATCCCACTGTCCCAACAAAGAAAAAGCAAGGAGGCCCACACTTTCTTATATAAGGTAATGTTCGAATGACATGATCATATCCTGGCTTGCAAAATCAATACAGTGAAAGACAGAGCAGGACAGGTGCCGGAGGCAGTGCCAAGATTGGGACTGGAAGAATGAGCATGGAAAGATTGTCAGTCAATCCAACACATCCCGTCAGGCAGAGTATCTGGGGCTTGCAGATTCCACAGACAATGGAACATACCAACCAAGATCTTCCAGGTGACACACAGTTGCTGTCACAGGGAGCCTGTTTCTATGTCCAATCTGCTCTAGGAATCAGAGAAGTAAAGTCTCCAGCAGAAATGGATTCTTTGCGTGTTGGCTGCATTCATAGTTAGCACTGAATTTTTACATGCACAGAAAGTTGGCAGTGCTGCTGCAGAGAGTATATTTGTTTATCATCTCCAGTGGGGTGTGAGCTTCTAGCCAGGAGAGGCTGTCTGGTTCTCTGGCATTCTTGGTGTGAAGTCTGCACTTTCGGCAAATGTTTGAGAGAAAGGTTGAACAAACAGAAAAAAAAAAATATATATATATATAGTATTATTTTCACCTTTTTAGTTGCACCTAACGGCATGGAGAGAGGTACAATCAGAATGTTCCCCTTTAAGCCCAGTTGAGATAAATCTTTTGTATGTATTAAATGGCTCCTCATGAATCCACTGCTTCCAAACCTAATCCTCCAAAGTAGCAAATTCATATGCCCACAAGTTCACACTTTCCACATAGAACACCAATCAATTAAGATCCGAACTTCAAATCACTGACCTTAGAGTTTTAAAATGAATCATTAGATCATTCACACAGCTCTTTAATTTCTACTAGGGCAAGACCATTTAATGCACTTGTTTTTAATATTTGATTTTTTAATTTAGCTTGCCCATTTATCAGGAAAACAAGACTTTTTTAAAATAAAAACCTTCAGCCTAGAAAAAGGGGCCTTTAAGTTATCCCCAACAAACTCTAGTTAAAAATAAATGAATAAATACAGAACATTAACAACTGTTCTTCCCAAAAGTTTTGGCCATTATCTCACCCAGTAAATTTCTTTTAAGTATGCATTTCCTTCAACTTTGGCTTAAACATGTGCCCTTGTTAACATTTCAGGGACAACATCAATATTTCTTTTTAGGGGTCATCCTTTCTCAGAATCTTCTGGGTCTGCAACAGCATCTTAAGTGAATTATCATCCTGGGTTACCCCCTCAACTTTGCAGTTCTTATCCTGCACTGTGAGTTTTAACAAAGCAGAATTCTTTTTCATTCTGAAGGACACAAATGGAGCTTAAGAGTGAATATTTAATTAAGATCTGCAAACGGAAAAAAAAAGACCTGCAAATGGAAAGAAAAAGCATGTAGCAATATCCTTAATGTGGGAAAATTGTGTCTGCTATAGAGATGTGAAGAAAATGGCTCTGCTAACTTTTCTGCTGGGAATACCAATGATCACAGAGCTGGAGAGGTGGTTACCTTCCAAGACCACACTGAAAAGCATGTTATTTTTCTTCCTCCTCTTCTTCCTCCTCCTTTCTTTGGCTTCCTCTTGAGCAAATGATTTTTTTCAAGTAATAGTAAGGGTTACTTTGTGCAAGAGAACCAACTGCAGGCAACAAGAACCTTTGTTTCTCTAGGGTGCCTGGGACAATGTGCTTCCCTGCACCTTGGTGCCAGGTTACTGAAGCCTTAGGTCAGCTAGCATGCCCCCTTTCTGGATGCCTTCTCACATTCACTCCAGATTTCATCAAATAACTTGCCCCTGACCCTAGTTTCTCTAAAGCAATTCTGGTTTGTATTAATACATTCTTTCCTTTCCTCTCCCCAAATTACTGTGCAACCAATATCAGATAGTTTCCTGTAAGTTAATTCCTAAATAAGCATTTCTAAAATATAGTTTTGAATCTTATTCCTTTCACCTTTCTCTGACTCTATCGCTTCTTCTCAGTTACCCCCACCCTGCCCCTGCCACACTCATTGGTTTGGTTGTTTCTTTCTTAGATTGCAGAAAAATGAAAAGATCTAAATAAGGGACTTTTTAATACTGAGCTCTTAAATAATGGACTAGGAATCAAAAATCATTACAAGCCAGAAGTCATTAAGGCTTCGCCAGAAATGGATGGATGTGAACTTTTAATTAGTTGTATTAAGCATGTGTTCCACAGACTTCCCTAGGGGTCTTTTCTGGGATCGCAGGTAAGGATTCGGTCTTTAAGATGGAAAAATCCTGAATAAACATGAGAAGGTCTACTTGCCATTGCGTATGTATGTGTGTTAGGGAGCCTTCCCTAGGGGGTAACAGTGATGGCGGAGTGTTAGTTCCTCTCTCGAGTGTGTGTTTAGCGCGCCATCTAGTGACTGAAGCTCGCAGAGGGAGTAAGACAGGTCCAGGGAAGACAAATACAGCTCAGGACCAGGGTAGCGCCCCTTCTGGGTTATTTCCAGGTCACTAATATGGCTGCAGTTTAGCTTTAACAAAGCAAGGGTGATGAAGGTGGTGCACATCATAGAGAGTTTGGTGGAAGCCGTGAGATATTCAAGAAAAAGAGAGAAAGGCCTTAAGCACCTATTAAGAAAGGCAAAAAGCACAGCTACACAGTTATTCCAGAAAGTAAGACTTGAAACGAATGAGACTCTTCTGAGGATGTGGGAAACCCAAAAAGGTATCAAAAAGGAGGGGGAGGGGGGGAGGTATAGGTAGAAAGTGAAAGAGGGAGACAGAATAACATCAGAAAACAGTCTTAAACATGAGTTCAAATTTCAGAATTATTGCTTACCATTTGTGGGATAGTACGCAATTTATTTAAACTCACCAAGCCTCAGTTTGCTCATCTATAAAATGGGGATCATCTTACTTCATAGGGGTATTGTAAGGGTTAAATAAAAGAACTTATGAAAGTACTAAGTGTAAAGCTTTATGTGGCAATGCTCAATAGTAAACAATAGTTGTTATTAGCAGGAGAAGAGAAAAAGGAGAGAAAACACATCAGGGAGACATCCCATAAGAATAGTGTGAAACACATTAGGAAATCATGAGAAAGGAAATAACATCTAGGACCTTCCAACTTATTAGCACCTGGAATTTGATCAGCCTAACAGGTGAATCCCATGGAAGCTGAAATCTTCTCTGATGCCAGTGGATAGAGGTCTCTGTCTGAAGCTCACCTTTGTCACTGTACTCACAAGTGTCTGAGAGGGTGCCTCAGGAGGGTCTTCCTTCTCAGCATTCCTTGGACTTCAAGCTGTTAGCTAAGAGCTCTATACTTAACCCATCCCCCACAGGACTTCCTCAGTTTCATGCTCTTAGCTTGACATGACGGACAAATTAGAAGGACAGACAAATGTGACCAGGATTAGACGGGGCTGAGCAAGGGGAAGGGACTAGAGATAAGGTTTGATCCAAGGAGAGAAGCCATTAGTGTGGCCAGGTTGCAAGGAGGCTTCTGAGAACCTTGCCTTGCCACTGTTGGTGGCAGTTGATACTGACTTGCAGAGGCAGTACACCCTTGAAGAGGCTGAAAGAAATATCTGTATAATCTGAGGCACCTTCTCTCTCCACTAAAAGCTGAATCCTTGCAGAAAACCCAGGAGGCGAAAGCACAAATCTGCCCCAAACTCTCCTTTGGAACCAGACAATGCTATTTCTAAAGATTGCCTTAAGCTCTCCAGATACCTTGAGCCTCCAGACAGCAAAATATTACTATACACTACACACACACACACACTCATGACCTCCAAGGAAAGCTTTAGTCTACCATCTGTAGCCAAAGCGCTGAAGCTGGAGGTGTAACAGTCAACTGCAGTCTCAGGGGATGAGCAGCCATTGCCTGAATCTCTGACCTTTTACCAGCTTCCTTTCATGCCAACGGGGAAACTAAGACCAAGAACACAGTAACATGATCCCTAATTAGCATGAAATAAAAACAAACCAGTCATGTTTTCCATAGGCTTTTCCAACCTCAAACTAAGAGCATTAAGCAGGGATGAAGAGATAAAAATATACTCATGAAAACAAATATATTCCCATGAATGAATATATATATATATATATATATATATATATATATATATATGAATGAGGGAGAGAGAGAGAGAGGGACAGACTGTGTCTGCATAGCTAAACACCCTGACTCAAATGAATATCTGTCTCTTAAGAAAACCAAGCATCCAGCTACTGAAACATGAGAATGTTCTCCTTCCAAAGTTCAGTGTTTAAGAATAGATGAGAAGAAGAAAGGACCATGATCACTTGGTATGGAAGGGGTTAAGTCCTCAGTCATCCTATTCCAACGGGATTTACAATGATGTGTAGAGTTTCAAAACTTCCCCCCACTCCAGAGAACAGCCCTCTCTCTCCTCACTGAGTCCACTCTCAATGTGCTGAAATGGGAAGGAGGCGGCGTTTTGCTGATCTGTTAAATTCTTAGTGAAGTTTCCTTGATTTCCAGTGGCTGCTGTTGTTTGAGTTGGTTTGGAGCAAAACTGAGGTAGTCCTGACATTTCTGGGACTGAATCCAGGCAAGAGGAAGAAGAAAAAGAAGGGGAAGGAAAAGAGAAGAAAAAAGGTGGGGAGAAGTAAGGGAGGGGAGAAGTGTAGGAAAAGAAAAAAAGTCCTTTTCAACATCACATTCCTGTGTTTTCTCTCAGCCTGGAAAACATATTAATCCCAGAGCTTTTACGCCCGGAAACAAAGGGACTAAGCCAGACTGTGGGGGAAAGGGAGATAAGAAGGATCCTGGAACCTTAAAGAGGGAAAGAGCGAGCTTCAGAAATCGCCAGGACTCGACTTCAAGGGACGTCCTGTGTCAGCACAGGAGACTGGCTCACAACAGACACACACGACCAAGGAGAAACAGACAAATGGAGATACAAAGACTTAGAAGGACAGCTCCTTTCACCTCATCCTACTTGTCCAGTAGGTAAAAGGACACAGCCAGAAAGAAAAAGAATCTGCTCAGCTCTCACATCAGGACCCTGGTGCTGTGGATCTGTGGTGCTGGAGCTGCAGCACACCCCTTTTGCATTGCTCACCCTCCGAAAGCAGGCAGAGGGCTGGAAGGAAGAGTGCTTCATCTAGGAAACTGTCCTGGGGACCAAACTTCACATTTCTTTTGAAACGCTCTGCATTCCATCTCTATGAGCCACTATGTAAGTGTAATCCTTTCTATCTTTGCTGTGTTTGTTTGTTTCTTTGGTGCTTATTTGAAAGAAATGAAATGTGAGTGTTGTCATAATTAATAAGCCCAGTTTGCATTTTCTCTGGAGCATCCAGAGTGTTAGTTGAAACAGGGCAACCGTGCTGACTGGGGAACTGAGTTGGATTTCCTGCCTAATGTAACTGTCTCTGCTAAACACTGACAAATTACAGGGACTTAAAAGTAACGAGATCTCATCCTATTTTCCATTCCGTGACCTCCTTCCCTCTTCTCTAATCACTCCTTTCCCCTCCCCTTGGCCAAGATGGAAAAAGAGAAAATGACCAGCTCTGTTTTCAATTAAATACTTTTCTTTCTTTTCTCCCCCATCCCCTTCTGTCTTATGCATCCCTAAGTGGATTACACAATGACGTGGAGAATGGGACCCCATTTCACCATGCTGATGGCAATGTGGCTGGTGTGTGGGTCAGAACCCCACCCCCACGCCACGAATAGAAGGAGCCACGGAGGGCAGAAACTGCCTTTGGTTTCCCCAGTGGGCAGTAGGCCAGCTCGGCTTCTGAGGCATACTGGGAGGTCTCGTGGAATTGAGAAATCCACTGTGGAAGACACAAACCTTCAGCCTCTCCAGAGAAGGACTGTGCCGGGGTTGAGACTAGCTCGCCCAGCCGAGCTGCCAGCTGCCTTGGGGACCAATGGAGCCCCAGTGAGACCTGAGCAGAGACCAGGAGCCAGGCGCTCTCCCCGGGAGATGGTCCGAGATGAGGGGTCCTCAGTTCGGTCGAGAATCTTGCGCTTCCCCTCCGGGTCCAGCTCTCCCAACATCCTTGCCAGCTTCGCGGGGAAGAACCGGGTATGGGTCATCTCGGCCCCTCACGCCTCGGAAGGCTACTACCGCCTCATGATGAGCCTCCTGAAGGACGACGTTTACTGTGAGCTGGCGGAAAGGCACATCCAGCAGCTCGTGCTGTTCCACCAGGCGGGCGAGGAAGGGGGCAAGGTACGCAGGATCACCAGCGAGGGCCAGATCCTGGAGCAGCCGCTGGACCCCAGCCTCATCCCGAAGCTGATGAGCTTCCTGAAGCTGGAGAAGGGCAAGTTTGGCATGGTGCTGCTGAAGAAGACGCTGCAGGTGGAGGAGCGCTACCCTTACCCAGTCAGGCTTGAGGCCATGTACGAGCTCATCGACCAAGGCCCCATCCGCAGGATCGAGAAAATCAGGCAGAAGGGTTTTGTCCAGAAATGCAAAGCCGCGGGCGTGGAGGGCCAGGTGGTGGAGGAGGGGAACGGTGGTGGGGGAGGAGCTGGAAGGCAGAGCCCGGGCAGCGAGAGGAGGAAAGAGGACCCGAGGAGAGCCCAAGTGCCGCCGACCAGAGAGAGCCGGGTGAAGGTGCTCAGGAAACCTGCCACCACCACGGTGGCTTTGCCCCCTCCGCCCCCAACCCCACGGCCCACAACCCTTCCTCCAGTTCCAGCCACGACAGGGACTAGGGCCACGGCCCGGGTGGTAACCACTGCCACGAGACCTACCACCACCACTGCCTTTCCGACCACTCCGAGGCCCTGGACCCCCTCGGCCTCCCACAGGCCCCCTGCGCCGACTGATGTGACCACGGCCAGGGGCCCCTCAATCTCAGAGAATCTCTACCCTCCAGCCCGGAAGGAGCAGCACAGGGAGAGGCCTCTGGCCACCAGGCGGCCCGGCAAAGCCACCAGCTTCGAGAGCTTCACAGCCGCCCCTCCCACCACCGTCTCCGAGCCCAGCACGAGGGCCGCTGGCCCAGGCCGTGTCCGGGACAACCGCACCGACAGGCGGGAACACGGCCACCAGGACCCACATGTGGTGCCAGGTCCTCACAAGCCAGCCAAAGAGAAACCTCCCAAAAAGAAGGCCCAAGACAAAATCCTCAGCAACGAGTACGAGGATAAGTATGACCTCAGCCGGCCCACCGCCTCCCAACTAGAGGAGGAGCTGCAGGTGGGGAATATTTCCCCCCCGAAAACCAAGGAGTCTAAAAAACACGAAAGGCTTGAGAAACCAGAGAAGGAGAAGAAAAAAAAAGTGAAGAATGAGAAACCAGACAAGTTACTCAAGAGTGAAAAACAAA
This sequence comes from Loris lydekkerianus, assembly GCA_963574355.1. Classification (NCBI taxonomy): domain Eukaryota; kingdom Metazoa; phylum Chordata; class Mammalia; order Primates; family Lorisidae; genus Loris; species Loris lydekkerianus. The sequence continues at coordinate 6,347 of CAUYPK010000438.1, read as the reverse complement.
TGAAGAAGGCTGAGAAAAAGAGCAAGCAGGAAAAAGAGAAGAGCAAGAAGAAGAAAGCAGGTAAAACAGAGCAGGATGGCTACCAGAAACCCGCCGGCAGACATTCCACCCAGAGCTCCAGGAAGTCGGCAGCCGACCTGCTGGGGTCCTTTGAAGGCAAGCGCAGGCTCCTTGTAAGTAAGCTTCTCCTTGGCCTTGTTCTGAGGCAGGGCGTGTTAATGTCTGTCTCGTTTGTGTAAAATCACACTGCTAGATGCCAGGTGATACACCTACTCAGTGTAGGTGAACCTGCACTGAGTCAGGAAGTTCGGGAAGTCTGGCAAGAGAGAGCAGCAGGCCAGTCGCTCCTTTAGATGATCTGTGAAGTGCTTTGCACACAACTCTTGTCCCTGAGGAGATGGGGTCAATGCCAGGGGGCCCTAGGCACAAGCAAGGGCTCTAGAGTCATCTTCTTCCAGACCCGGAGGACCTCTCCACCATCTTTATCACTCTATTCCAAGGGTGAAAAGGAATGGAAGAGTTCCTAAAATGGGCACATTGTCTCTAGTGACAACTTAGGAAAAGGGTTTTTGGCTGTGTGAACTTGGGAATCAGAAGAATGTGTATGGGAAAATGGCTTAGTTTTCCTCTCTCTAACTAGCTCTGTTTCAACATTGGAGGCCTCAAAGAGGAAAGTAAGGTGACCTGGGAGGGGAGGCGGGTATGACTGGGAGTAGGGAAGGGGCTTTCTGGACCATCATGAATTCTTTTAAAACCCATTGGCTGAAATCTTCTCCACTGAAAGGTTGCCTCCCCCATCACTGCCAACTAACTACCAGTAAAAGCCAAGGGAATGGTGTGGGAAACTGAGTTAATTGCTCTGAATTTCGAGTCTAAATGTCAGTTTCTCCTGAGATCCAGTGAAATGAATGTGTGAATGTGTGCATGTATCTGTGTGCAAAAAGAGACAAGTGGTCCCTCATTTCCCTTTGCCTGTGCAAGTCACAGATTCATCGCAGTAATCCTCTCTTTCGGCCATTACTTAGCACCATCCAAAGAATGATAACAGAACTTAGGTCAACTGAATGAAGGCTTTGGGTCAGAATAAGCCCATTCTAAGTGTCAGGGCAGGTTTATCTGTGACATGGGAACCGCTCTTTCTCCTGTCATGTTGCCCTTCCCTCTCTTTTAGCACCCCTTCAAGATTTCTATGCCTGGCTTCTTCAGCCTATATTTTTACTCCAGGCTGTCAGAGGTGTGTTACAATTGACTTAAAGTAAAATATCAGTAAATTAATGTGGGGTGATAAGAGCTAGGAATGATTTTCTTGGGTACCTAGCTGAGAGAACCAACTCATGCCATGAGGACAGTACCCACCCCACTGAAGGTGCCAGGTGACTCCACGCCACACATTCCCATACCAAAAGAGACAGGCACTCTCTCTCAAAGCATTTTCAGAAGCTCGTGTAGTTATTGTAATCTGGCCTGAATTTAGATTGATGGTCTGGTCAGGGGGACTTTGGTACCCATTTATCTCTAGTAGTTTCAAAAAGCTTAAATGTGCATTTGAAATATTACTCAGAGCCAAGTTCTTTATGATGCTTATCATAGGTAGAGTATGTCTCATATTCTCATAGCTGTTTCCATCAACACTGGATCTGAATATTAGAACAAAACTTAGCTCTAGTTGATTCTAAGGATATGTGTGTCTTGTTACGTAGTTCTTATTCTTGTGATTTCTAACCAGAGACTTAGGTAACTAAATTCAGGTTATCAGATGATAGGCTATCCGTTAAAGTAGTTTAACAGCTGCTTGGATATTCCCAGAGTACTTAAAATGGGAATGTTCCAGTTAGAACCAAAAAAATCACTGATTTCAGAGTAGAACTCTACTTGGCACCTGAAGGTCTATTATTGGGCCACAGGGCAAGCTGCCTCTTTGGGGTATGGAAAAGCATTAGTGGTATACCTCATTTTTCTTCTCCACAATACATGGGACTCTGGCCCACTAAAGCATATCAACCAACTCTGCCCATTTAGCTGACAGGGCAGGCAAAGTGTTCCTCATGGTCAGATTTTAACCAGAGAAAAAATAATCGTGAGTAAAATGTCAGAATTGTAACTGTGCACCCATCTGGCAAATACTTCCATGGCCCCTAGTTTCTGAGTCAAAAGAAAGGGGTTTTCATACTGTATTATTGATATTCGTTGTGCTTTCCATTTCTCTTTCCTTTTCTTTACTCCTTTAGTCAGGGATCTGAAAGCCTAGCTGGGTTTTTTCTGCTTTTAACAGTATCCCTGGTCATAAATTTCTAGCAAATGAAACTCAAACGACAGCTTCTGCTGATGTCATGTGAGGCAAAACAGAAACCAGCTGGAATCGCTCTTGGTGGCAGTTGGCTCTGGGCTAGTGAGAGAATCAGGTTTGTTGTTAGAAAGAAAATACCAACAGGAGGCAGTTCAGTCTTTCAATCCTACACATGCCTAGCATATGATCAGAAATGTGTTTTCTGAAGAGGTAATGGTGTTTTGTTTAAGAACAGATTAGGAAAGATCTGATGAACTAAACATAATGCAAAAGGAAAAGAGAGAAAGAAAAGAGTGTTTCATCAGATAGAGGAGACCAGTGGGGGGGACAGGGGAAGCATTATTGGTGCCATTTATCCCTTTTCTTTTCCACTCACTTTCCCCCATCAAAGTTGGCTGATGTTATTCAGGAAGCTTGGTGATTCACTTGCTATTCATTAGGGCTTAGCACTCTCAAGCTGTTCTAGTATGGCTGAGAATGTTTAACTACAATTGCCCTCAACTAAACCCAGGGTTAAGCAGGTTTGCATTCCAAGAAGTTATGCAGGCCTTTCAGCTCATCTTTCCAGCTTTTCAGTAACCTGGTACCTAACTACAATTTATTGTAAAGCCCTAGAGGTTTGCATTTATATTTACCATTCTTTAAATGTGAACACATCACATAACTGCTACTTAACCAATTACTTAGAGAAAAACACTGGCAATAAAGGTATGGGTTGTGGTTGAATATGTGGCATCCTCAAGGCCTTCCCAGGAGCTGCAAATGGACCCAGGCCTGTTATTAGGCCAGAGCTCAATTCTTCAAGTTCACCCCCGCAGCCAGTTAATATAGAAAAAGACACTCCTGCTTTTCTGAAACTGTGTGGATTCATTCTTGCAACAATCCCACTTTAAAGATGAGAAAACAGAAGCTGAGAGAGGTGGCGAAATTACCCAGGATGAATACCTAGTGTGTGGGCAAGCCAGCATCAGAACTCAGGTCTGTTTTATTTGCAAGCTGGAATTCTGTCTTCCTGTGGTTCTAAGCTTCCTGTGGAATATGCCATGATATGCTATGAAGCAAAGGGGAAACTGAGGAATTAATCTTGTTATTTAATACATATGAACACCATAAAATTCATTTTCAACCTCGAGTTTCCAAATAAATGTTAAGGGTTAGCAACTGTCAACATTTTGTGCTAAGCAGAAATGTGAAGTTTCTGCCTTTAGTACCCAGATAGTTCTCTGCACCTCAGTTCTCTGGCTTTCCGGGCAGTCAGTCAAGAACAATAGATTGAATCCCAATTAACCTAATCCTTTAGACAGCATGGCATTAGTTTGGGGTTGACTATTTTGAGAATAGGTAAGCTTTTTATCACTGAAACATTGAACTGTGGGGAATATAACTGACAAGCCATCATTTTGTGCTCTGAGATCTACTTACTTGTCAGTTAATAAGGGAACTTAACTGCTGAATTGCTTAAATACAAGTGCAAATTTAAGCATTCTTTGGCAACTGAACCGCCTGTAATTGAAGTGGGTTAATATTTTCAACTTTACTTTAGAAATCTAGATATTGGGACAAAAGTCTACTTATTTGGTTTCATTTTAGAAAACAAGTTAAAGTTCTGCTTTACTAAGACAGACTGCTAGTCTGAAAGTTATTGTTTAGAACCTTATAAAAATCTAGTCTTTTGAGCCTAACACAGTTTGTAGAATAATCTGAGATTTAAAGTATGTTCCCCAGCCTTTTCCCATTCTTTATTCCCATTGCTTATGAAACAGCCTTCTTTGGCCTCTGAGGCTCATTGAGTCAACACACTAGTTGGAAAATAGAAACATGAAAAAGAATCACAACACCATTTCAAATTCATGATACATCCTCTCATTTATTGACAGCAAACTGGTAAGCGGCCAAGTGACAGACAATAATGTTTACTGAGGAGTTCGAGGATGCTCTTTTTAGGAAGAGGGTTCTGGATATGGTTTCAGTTTTAAACACTGTTTGAAATATTGCCAAACTAGGAAGTGAATGGGATAAAGATGCCAAAACATAGTGAAAGAGTCCCTGAAATGTGCTCAGATGGTCCGCCACCTCTATGGTCTCTTATGCCACCTCAGGGGGAACAGATTAAATGTACGGGAAAGTATCTTTACTAACTGATTTGTGTGCCCCTTTGTTCCTGAGTCCCTCCACTACTCTGGCTGGAGTGATCTGTGTAACCAGAGGAAACTGGGCCAGCATTTGTGGCCCAGTAATAGGGGCTGGGGCTTCAGTGCCTTGAGGAATTTATACTCTGGGATTTAAGATAGTAAATGAAGGAAAAACTTGAATTCCAAGTGAATAATGCTGATAATAAGAACAGTAAATCAAAGGAGAAGGTGACCATTGCCAGCTATAAAAGGCTTTAAGAAGGATGATGCATTGGAAGACTCAGATTCAGAGAAGAGGGGCCACCTGAGGTGGGAAGAGCTGACTTGGGAAAAGACAGAGGAAGGAATGTGTGTGAACTATTCAGAGACAGCAGTCCTGTGTGTAGTCAGGGGACACAGCTTACACAGATATATTGATTTTTGCTCAAATTCTCACAGCTCTGTGAGATTGGCAGGGAGGTTGTTCCATTGTAATGATAACTGAGCTTCATAAGATTAAGGGCCCTTGTTAAGACTACAACTAGCCAAGCATTGAACTGGGGCTAAAATGCTAGCCCCAGACTTTGGCTGTGATTGCCCTTTTTCTATGCTTCTCTGCCAAAGATTCCTTTCATTTCCTAATTTAGACTGTTCTTGCTATGGGAGATGAAGAGGAAGGAATAGGAGGACTTTCCTGGGGCCAGACCATGGAGACCAGAATCTCACCTCACTGATGGGTAAAGGCCCTGAGGTGAAAACAAACATCAGAGGTTTTTATTTATGTAAGCAAGGTTCCCACTGGCTATCTGTGGCCTAATGCTACCATGTGTAGAGCTATGGGAGAACTACCATGCAGGGTGTCTGAGGTTCTGTTTGATGATATATTATCTGAAATTCTTAATTATACTCAAGAGGGAAATGACTAGAGGGGGCTTTGAGGACTCTTAAAATTCTGTCATATTATGGTCTGTCCATGGATTGTAAGAGTCTGTGGTAAAGTATGAGATGAATGAAATTGAGTCTGTGTACGAATTTGGCTAGCTGTCCCCTACAAACTCCTCTAAATATATTTTAGGTATGAGCTTATCCTTACTTTAAAGTAGGGAGTCCAAAATCATTAACAGTACATCTCTTTCTCTTATCTTTGTCTTTTATTGTTTTGTGTTTTTACTTGAATGTTCAATTTTATTTATGTCAGGAGAGTATATTATGAGCAAAGAATAGTCAGAAAGAAAGACCTAAAATATACCAACTTAAAACAAACGCTGAGGTCTTGGCTGCCATCAAAACCTGAGGAAATATTTTCAGATGCCATAAAGCCAATTAAAAATAAGTAAGTAAACCAAAAATACCACCCCCATAGCTTTTTATAGCCTCCTTAAATCTTTTCTTAAGGCTAAGTATGAATCAGTGAATAAATTTGGGGGAATTTTATTATTTTCCCCTTAAGAAATTACATTTCTAAAGCAAACATTTCCTACCCACTATGTCCATTTGGCATATAAACACAGAATCAAAAATAAACTAGAGCACATCTATTTAAAATAAATAACAATCAGAAAAAGTAAATAAATGCGAAAATTTTATTCCAGAAAACCTTTGTTAATGTTCCACTTAAAGGCTATTGACCACATTTAATTTCCTTAATTGTGAAGGAGAGTATTTTGTTGTTCATATGGAACTCATAGAAGGGAAATCCTATGGTAGCAATAAACACATCTGATAGAGAAAAACAAATAGCTGAGACCAGATTTACCGTATATACTTGAGTATAAGCCCACCTGAGTATAAGCCAACCCCCTTAATTCCCCTAAAAACTGGGAAAACTTAGTGACTCGAGTATAAGCCGAGGTGGAAAATGCAGCAGCCACTGGTAAATTTCAAAAACCCCTGATTATAAGGATTCAGGATTTATAAACATTTATTTACAAGACTTTACTGCCTTAAAT
>CAUYPK010000437.1:0-11289 GCA_963574355.1 Loris lydekkerianus | reverse complement strand
ATGGTACCACGTTGGCTGTATCTAGGTAGAGGCAGTTTCAGGCTGGGTCTTGCTGAGTCATTGCTATGTGGAAGTACCTCGATGGATCTACATGTAATCAGGCTCAGGAAGTTGCACTAAGCCTCAGGCACATGGCAGGGCCCAACAATTCCCTCTTTTATTTTTTGTATGGCGGAAAAACATAGCCCCTGTCTTAGGTTGCCTGCTCTTGCAGTTTCAGTCTTACCTGTCATGCGGATACAAACATCAGTGGTTTGGTCCCTGTCTTAGGTTGACTGAATGCAGAGTGATCTTACCTGTCTTTGGGTACTATGAATGTAATCCACCATGCAGCCTCTTCATATCCTGTCTTAGGTTGTCCCCGCTTTGGGAATCTTACCCGTCATTGGTGCTATGGAGGGCAGTGAAGAATAATAGTTAGATTCTTGGTTAATGAGCCAGTGATATTGGACCTCGACCTGATTTAACTGCCTCTAACCTGGAGGCTGCTTCTCTTTGGCCTAAAACACAGTGTACAGAGCTTCCATGGGTCCAGGAACAGTTCTTTAAACCCTAGTCATTGTCCCAATGTACCCCTGTTCAGTTTATGCTCATTTAATTCACTTCAGTTTACTCCAGACTTAATTAAGTTTGATACAATTTAACTTGGTTCAAAAAATTTCTGAACATCTGCCAGGTATTAGGTCCAAGGTCGTCCGACCGCTGTCTTCCTAGTGATTGCTGGCCTTGACGTTTCACGAATGGCCACTAGGTGGCAGTGTGTCACATGAAATGTCCGCTTTGTGGGCCGGCGCGCGGCTCCTCCCCTGGGCCCGAGGCTCGGGGACTGTTGCTTCTTTCTTGGGTTTGTTTAATGCACACTTCCAAATTGAACCGACAGCTGGTGTTATAGCCGTGCGTGTGCTGTATATGTGCTTAATTATACTGTAGAATTAAATCCAGAAGGGTGAGGATGTGGTTACATGTGTGTTTCCGAAGCCTGCTCGAGTTAGCAGCTTTCGCCTGAGGCTCTGTCGGGACGGAGGGAGCTGAGAGAATACCCAAGGCCAGCGGCAGGTGGCGTCCAAGGGACATTGTGCAAATCTGCCTTCCTGGGATCCTGGCAGCCACAGCCGGGAGCTGCCCTTCCCTACTCCTATGTCGTCTGAGGGTTTTTGGGAGCCATCGGTCAGACTTTTATTATTATTTTTTTTTATTCTAATACCACGGGCATAAAATAGTATCTAAATGTGATTTCAATTTGCATTTCCATTGACTTGTGAGGCTCAACATATTTTCACAAGTTTATTGGCCATTCCTTGTGAAGTAAATAATAGTCTTCATTTTCTTTATTTGGTCAGATTTCAGTGTACCCATTGTTAATTTTTTTTTTTTTTTTTTTGAGACAGAGGCTCACTCTGGCACCCTGAGTAGAGTGCTGCGGTGTCGTAGCTCACAGCAACCTCAAGCTCTTGGGGTCAAGTGATCATCCTGCCTCAGTGTTCCTATCTTTTTTTTTTTTTAGTAGAGAGAGGGTCTTGCTGTTGCTCAGGCTGGTCTCAAACTCTCAAACTCCTGAGCTCAAGCAATCCACCAGCCTTGGCCCCCCAGAGTGCTTGGATTACAGCCTGGCATTTTTTTTTTTTTTTTAAAACAAATGTTCTGGCGTAGTGACAAAGCCTGTCCATATTTTTCATACTAGCCAAGATGTTGGGTTTTGGCCTCCAGGAACAGAGTACCCAACTAATAATAGCTTAAATCACAAAGAAATAAAGTATCTCGTGCAACAAGCATCATGACGCTGGGTGGTTCTAGGGTAGGGGAAGAGGAGTTTAGACCTGGCTGTCCCGGTCTTCCTGCTCTGCCACCCTCAGCGTGTTGGCCATGCCTCTTCTGGTGGTCTCAAGACCACTGCTGCAGTTCCAGGGAGTGTGTCCTTTATCCTGCACAAGCAGGAAGCAAGAAGGTGGCAGGAACCCAAACTGGGCCTTCGTCTTCTGCTGTCCTTTTTACCAAGGATTAACTTCTGAAGCTCTGCTCTGTATCTCACTGGCAATCCCATTTCATCCCTGAGAACCGGGAAGATTGTAGCCCCCCAAAAATCCAGTGGTGGGGATGAAGGGACGAAGCCAAGAGTTCTCCTTCCCCCAGTTTAGAGAGATGGGATGGTCTCCCAGCTCCCACTTGTTTCCTCTGGAACACCCTGCTTTTCAGTTCTCTGTCCAGCGGCCGCTCTCATGGCTCGCTTCACAACTCTACGTTCCTCCGCCATCCTCCCCAGTTGGGCCACCTTTCTGAATCCCGTGTTTTCCTCTTTCTTGTTTTTGTTCTCTCTCCTTTTGCAAAAGCCCAATCCTTCGGTAACTTCCTAAGAGATAATGCATAGGAGACAAAGGCTTGCTTGTGTGAAAATGTCAATATCCTGTCCTCACGTTGGGTCCATCATTTGGTTGGTATAGAGTATGAGGCTTCAAATAATCCTCCATTTGAATTATGGAAGCATTGTTCCCTTATTTTTTTATTTCCAATGTCTAGAAGGCCAAACTCATCCTGTGTCATGATCCTTTGATTAAAAATTCAACTCTGTGCTCAAAAGCACTCCAGATCTTCCCCTTAGCCCTGGCCTTTGGGAACTGCACTTAGGATACTCTGTTTGGTGGAGCCTTCTGCCCACAGTCCCCGGGCAATGTGCTTGTTTTATGCCTCTGGTAGTTCTCTTACCTTGATTTCCTCTGTGCCACATTCCTGGAACTCCTGTTGCTTGCAAGGAAGACTTCCTAGATTCACCCCTTATCATCCTCACATTTTGGGGTTTACTTTTCTTCTCTTTATCTCTTTGTTTTACTTTCTGTGAGGTTTTTTGGCTTGATTGTCCAAACTCCCTTATATTTTTTTAATTTGCTTTTCTGGTATATTTTTATCATCTAAGAACTTGTTCTTTATTCTTTAATAGATTCCCTTTCATAGCCTCATATTTTATATATAACATTGCTCTGAAGATTTTTTTTGGGGGGGCAATTTTCTTCTGTTTCTCAGATTTTCTGCTGTCTCTGGGTTACTTTGTTTTTGTTTTGTTTTTGGGTCACTTTCCTGTCCCCTAGGATAGTTCCTCATTGGTCGTTCACAGTAATGAAGCAGGCACTGAAAGGTCGGAGGTGCAGAACGTGTGGGCTGGGCTTTTTCTCCCCCTACATAATTATGTTACATGCATAGAATATGTATCCCATAATTATCACATGTACCCCATAATTATCACATGTACACCATAATTATCTGGGGTATCCATCATTTTTAGTATTTATCATCTTTATGTATTATTTTCATTTCACATCCTCTTAGTGACTTTGAAATATACATAACATTGTTGCTGAGTATAGTTACCGTAGTGTGCTTGCCAACCTTATCACTTATTTTGAGATTGTTGATGGGAAGATCTTTTGCAGGATGATTGGGGTGTAAGCTTGCCCTCTGTGGGATACTCCAAAATCTCAAGATGTGTCCGCTTTCATTCTAAGACCATTTCCTATCTGGTCTGTATAAGGAACTCATGGTGGTCCGTACATAAAGATTTTTACAATGTTAACTTATTCATATTTCTCTAGTTACCAAACTTTCTCAGGCCTCAGTTTCCTTATCTATGATCAGATAGAAGTGGGCTAGGTGACCTCAAAGGATTCTTTCCACTCTATGACTTTATAATATGATTCAGGACAGAGATTAGTTAAGAGATGGAAGTATATTAGAAGGAATCAAGAATGCTAAATAGAAAAATCCTTTGAAGCTGTCAGGAGATAGGCGTCTAGAAATCTAATAAAAAATTTGACTCATTGGAGACCTTACTCAATGGGAGATAATTAGAAATAAACTTGGGAGGAAGGACTCAAGGAGGGCTAATATTTGGTGGCAATGCCTTCATTAATTTTGCCCTATGCCTTGGGAAGCTGCAGTCACTGTGTTTTGAAGGCTACCTCCCAGGGCTGCATTGCTCACCTAAGCTGGACATTGCTGATTGACTGAGGCATTATAGATCCAGAGAGAAGGAAGGAGTATTAGATTTTAATTTATAATAACCCATCCAAGACCCAGGGTCTTAGACTGACAGATCCCTACACAAAGGTCAACATCTTGGAGGATTTCTAAAATTAGATTCTTGTTTACTCCTAAAATGAAGCTGTGTTCTTCCTTCCAGGGCTGCTGGTGTGAGGTTAAGGGGCGGCAGGAAAAACATCGCTTGGAGACTTCACATTTCTGCATAGGAATTTACTAGTCTCTGATGTGTGTGTATTAAAATTAAAACTAAGTCTTAGTTTAAATTCTATTTGCTTACTTAGACTATAAGTTCCTGTGAAATTGGTGCCTACTTTTTAATGAATTACACAATAAGAGCAGTTGGTGTTGATTAAATGTTTGAGTAAATGAATATTTTGAGATCTAAACATGTCTTGGAAATCTGCCTCCTTGTCATCTGCCTCTAATTCATGGTGAAAATCTATAGGTCACTATCCAAGTTCAGCATGTTCTAAGCAGGCTGAGGATCACAATGGGAGCTGTTTAAAAAGATAACAGTCCATTCTGTGCCATTTGACAAAATTCCAATGTCACAAAATGCCTTGAGGCATCACGTCTTGGCCAATACTCCTGATTTGTCCTGAAGTCACTTCAATATCGCATTGCCTGAGCAGGAATATAGCTCACCTGTCATAATGGTATTTACACAGAGTACAGGAGAAAGTGATGACGGGGGAGACATTTAGGGGAGATTTTCTGGATTTACGATATTGATTTTTGTTCTTTGTATGAAGAAGAAATTAACGTCCCTCCTCCTGGAAATATGTTCTCTGTAATGAGCCTAGTTAACTTCATGAAATACAGCTTGGCAAGTTAATGTTTGCCAAGAAAGGGTGACCGGGTTGGATTCAGAGGGGCTGGTCTCGCGGAGGGTAAAGAAAGGGGCTTTTCTACATTGCAGGTGAGGACAAAGAAAGCTTAGGCTGCCTGTCATTTTGGCAAAGCTGTTGAAAGACTAGCCTTAGTTGGGGAAATTTATTTAAGAAAGCATTGGAGAGGAGGGAGCATTTGTATAGTGGCACAGATGAAAGAGCTGCTTTTGTATTTTGTGTTTTCTTTCAGTAAAGGCATTTATTCGTTTATCTGTTTAACAAACATTTACCAAAGGCACTGTCTTCCTCAAAACAGGTAAGGACTTGCCTTTAGGAGACTAGAAGAGCAAACCACCCAACCAGTATGTTAATAGTTAAGCGCAGAGTCTTAAACTAGGGAAATTCACAATCTCCCCTGAACCTTATGAAATGGAAAACTTGGTTTGGAAAAGCCTAAGTCTACGTCTCACCTTAAGCTCTCTGGTGCTCAGAGAGGCACATGGCCTGCACCTTGTAATCAGTTATTTGAAAAATATGCCTTTCATCATTTCCTCCCCTTTTAGGGGTCTACGGTGATTTCCTAAGTCACCTGCTAACTAAAGACTAAAAACCTATGCCTGAGTTTTCAGCCTTGTCATAATTCAGCTTGTCTTCTTTTCTGGCCATGTAGGCATAGCACCCTGGGTGCATGTCTCCCCTCTGAGGTTGCTCCCAGCCAGTTGGTACCCTCTCCTAGAATCTTCAAGTCATTACATTGTTGGGGGATAGCTGCACCTGGAGCACCCCCATCCCTAAACCTAGGCGTGCTTTTGCCTGGGATTGCCCACCTTTCCACAGCCCAGGAACTAAGGGGCTAATGCACGGCAACCAGGGAGCACAGATCTCAGCGTCCTCTCCTCTGCTAGTGTTCAGCCACTGGAATAGTCTGCACACATTCTGCTCAGCCCTGGGAAATGCACTGTGCATTCTCTCTCCTTCCCATGCCTGCTCTTTGCTTGCTTGGACAATTCGCATTTCCCAAGGTCTAATGTAGCAAAATTTATCCATGCATGTAGTAACTATTTATTGAGGGCCTACTAAATGGCTGCAGTGGTACAAAACATTGTCAGGCCCTCATGGAGCTTAGAGTCTGGAGTGGGGAGCAAGGCATCCATCAGACAGTCATGTGAATCAGCATAGGTTGTATGGGGTGGATCATGCAGGCAGTGTCCTGGGGGTGCAGGAGGGCATCTGTGGGAGTCTGTACCTTGGCTCTGGACTTGATCCGGGGTGATGGATGAGGAGTCAGGGAAGCCTTCCAGGCAGAGCCTTCCAGCCCTTCATGCTGAGGTCTGAGGTGTGAGTAGGGGTCAGCTATGTGTACAGCAGGAGAGGCAGTTGCACAGCAGGAGCAGCACGTGCAAGGGCCCTGGGGTGAGGGAAGCATTGTGCATTGAGAAATTGACAGTAGCCACCGTGGTGGCATGCAAGTCATGGACTCATCTAGAATTCCTGAGAATTATCTTTATCTATTAATTAATTAATTAATTTATTTTTTGAGACAGAGTCTCACTATTGCGCAGGCTATGGTGCCACAGTGTCATAGCTTACAGTAACCTCGAGTTTGTGGGTTCGAGCCTTCCTCTTGCCTCTGCCTCCCAAGTAGCTGGGACTAAAGGCACCTGCCACAGTGCCCAGCTAGTTTTTGCCATTCCCGGCCAAGAACTGTATCTTTATGTTGTCTTGGTGATGAATTAGTAAAGGGATTGATGTCAGATGGGACACACACTTTCTTACCTCTGCCACTCAAGCTGGAATACTTTGGTGGTGTTATCATAGTTGCCTGCAGCCTTGAACTCCTGGGCTCCAGCCATTCTCCTGGTAATGAGGGCTACAAGCACGAGCTGCCACTCCCAGCTAATTGTTTTTCCCTTGCTTTGTTTCTCAGGCTGGTCTCAAATTCCTGGCCTTAACCAATCTTCCTGCCTTACCTCCCCAAAGTGCAGGGATAACAGGCATGTGCCAGTGGGCCTGGCCTGGTAACTATTTTACATATGATTTGCCTTATTCTTTAATTGCCTCATGTGTGGGGTCTCTTCCCCTCAAACTGTAAGCTTTCAGAGGGCAGGACTGATCAAGCAGGAATTGTCTGTGCAGCATTAGCCTAAAAATCGTAAGAACGAGAATCTGAGCCAGAATTCAGCTGATGGACAGAAATTTGCAAGATATTATAGAATCCATCATGAGTAAACAAAGTCCTTCTAAACTTTCAGGGCAAATCATTTTGATATTTAATATAATAATAATAATAATACAGTTTAACTCTGTTCTCTCAGTGCTATGATTTTTTTGTGTGTGTTTCTGACTTTACATTATAGGGTTCCATATTTACTAGGATTGAAGAAGGTATTTAGTCTGTCGGGTAAGCACCATCTGTCTGTCTATATTTTATTTTTTGATGTTTGAGAAGCAGAGCAGATAGACCCAATCTCTGGCCACTTCCCGTCTCAGCTTCCTGGGTCACTGCCTGAACTCTTGTATTGAGAGGTGACACGAAAAGCCGGTGGTGTTATTATTATTACCTCTATCCCATGGCTTATTGCCTCTATTAAAGAGAAATGGGTCTGAGATGGGATCCTCCAGCCAGGGATCGGAGGAGGCTCGTGTTGGGCCCAGGGGTCATTTTTTTACTGCTGTGAGTCTTGTGCAGAGAGTTCTTAGAGGGAAAACTTGTTAGCCATGGAATGGAATCTATCTGGGGCCTGGCAGGTCAGTGACAACCCCGCCACTGACCTAACGTAGGCTCGTAAGTCCACTGATGTGAGCTGGCTTTGGTGGCCTTCTTGTCTGGATTGTAGGTGATGGCTTCAGGGAAGACAAGAGGGTGAGGTCCATGGGAAAAAACAAGCTCCAAAGAGATGGTGCCAATTATTACACCTGTCAGTGTTCAGCAACAGATAAAATTAATTCGGAAACCCAAACAGTCTGCAGAAAACCGAACACAATTATCTAAGAAATTAAGTTATACCGTTGCCATGACCTTTAATCAATCATCCAACCGTTAATGTTAATTTTGTGATCTAAAAATCATAGTTCTATTTGCATTTTAATGGCTGCTAAATGAGTGTCATCAGGAAGAAATAATGGCAGGGTGGCCTTTTGCTACAAATTCTTCCTTCCTAATGGTGGTGCACAGAGCGAGGAAGCAGTGCTGGGAAAAGGTTTTGTTTCACCTTCTAGCAGATGTATGGAGCTGCCCTTCTCAAATGAAAAAACAAGCAATTCCCCACAAATACCACCACCTGTTGTTACAGATAAATCCAAGCTGTAAAATAGAACGAAAGCTTAATGGCAGAATCATTACGTGGCTTCCACCTCCTCCTGCCAGCCCTTCATAATAGGCTCTTAACAACTTGTTCCTCAGTCATGGACCTTTTTAAGCCTTCGACCGGCCATCAGGCCCTGTCCCCAGCTAGGAGAAATGGCCTGTGGATTTGTGGCTAAAAATAAAAAGTTATCAACCTCGGGGAGAAGGATCACAGGTCCATTTGCACGGTTTAAGTGGCTCAAAACTGGCGATGTGCCACTCCAGACTTACGGTTTCCTTTAAATCTTAATCCAGACACCCAATGGTTTATTTTATAGCTAATGAACCCAACCTTCAGGTGGAAGCATAAAATCCTAATTAAATCGGGGCATCATGAGATTATTGGCAGGTTGTTTATAATTCAGCAGAATCTTGCTTCTGTCAGTAGGGATCAGAAAATTATAAAACATTAGAATTGGAATGTTGTATCTTTTAATTATCTGCTTATCCTTCTCCAAACTCCTTTGATCTATGGATTTCATCACTCCATCTATAAATATTGATTGGTGAGGAAGCCTGGGATATTATAGTTACTAAAAATATTGTGTTCCTCACCTGAAACTCAGCTTCTTTGCTTCAATCTCCAGGGAGAAGGTCTATGTGAATTATTTCTTCTGATGAAAGAGGTCTTGAAATTCTAAATTTGGAGGAGGAAAAAAAGCTTTAAAAATAAAAAGCTTCAGAGTACAGGAAATTCAAATAAGGAAGGAAGGAGAAAATATTAGAGATGAATGCTAACTTATTTTTTTCCTTCAGTAGAAGGGTAGGGAATGGTTCTGAAAAGATTGAAAAACTCTATTTCATAAAAGATTTATTAGCAGTGACAGAGGGAGATTGCTGAGTGGGACCCTGATAAATGCCTCCCCCTTTTCCCCCCTGCCTTAAAATTATGGGTTCTGTCCATAAAGTACTGATTAATTCATATTCACTTAATGACATATCCTTTTTTTCCTCCCCCTAGCAAAGATTGTAAGCATTTTACTTCAACAAATAAAGCACTCTGGTTGGGATGCATACTAATTCATTTAGCACTGGAACTTGTGCTACAATTTATGCAACTGATCACAGCAGAGCAGGAAAGACTCTTTTCTTTGACTGTGACAGGCCTGCCATCCTTTCAGCGTTCCCCTCCCCCAAGGTATTATTTATCTCTGAACTTCACAAAATCAAAGACTTATTCAAGACCCTTTAAAAACAGGGGGGCATTGTAGGTAACCCCTCCCCAAGAGAGAAAGGTCTTTGCTTTTCTAAAAGGCGAACTGCGGCAATTGGGAGTCTTTTCTTATTTAAAGAATCCAGATAAAATAACTGGCATCTTATTCTAAATTTCCAGAGCAAATTGGCTGGATTTGAAACACTGTATCACTTTTGGAGTCTTAGGTCGTTCCGGAAGAGAAAAAAATTGGCAAAATACCTAAAGGGAAGAGAAGAAATTTGGGCAGTGGATCAAGAAGCAGAGTCGGCTGTTAGCTCAAGTATTTATCTACCTGGGAGAAACACAATGGTATCTCAAGGACTTTTCTGCTTCCTACGGTGGTGCCTTGAAAGTCAAGCATTTTTCAATTTTAATAAATCTTTAAAATTGTAAGAGTCCTCCAGTCCCATTTACAATATTGGAAAATGTAGAAAATGACTAGAAAAAGAATGATTTCATCAGCTAGCACTGGACTAAACACTGGTCTGGATTAGTCAGGAGTTTTCCACCAGAGAGGTTGTTTTGATTCTGGTTGGAAAAATGCTGGACCATGTCCTGCCTGAGTGCAGAAGCTGTGTCTGCCTCGTTAGCATGGCACAGTGCTTGGCACATGGTGGGTGCTCCCTATGTATTTGTTAAGGGAATGAAGCTGTAAATGAACAGTAAACACTTGTGTACATCTCAATTTTATTTGGGATAGCCAAATGTAATAACACGTCTAGGGTTAGTGTGTAGGGATGTGAGTTATGTCAAGGGGAAGAACGTCTGGGATTCCTAAACCTTTTAATCCAGGGTCTACTGGGGATCCAGGATCTAGAAGCTGTGTTGGAAGGAGACTCTCAGCTCTGAAGATGTTGAGTTCGAATGAATCTGACAGTGAGCACTGGCAAAGCCAGGGGATGGTGCATGCTCAGGGAGCTGGTGACTGGCATTGAAGGACAGGAAATCCAGCCGTCGAGGGTTGGGGCATAGGACTCTGCTTTCAGCTACTGGGAAGGTCAAGGCTTTAACAGTTGGAAACTTGAAGTGCAAGCCAGAGTACCAGCCAGTGATGGAAATAGAATGAACCATGATTGACTCCATTTGGGGACACAATTAGTACCAGTGTCTGGAGTTGAATGGAAAGGCAATCAAGGTGACTCAGTTACCAGGTTCGAGAGGGGTGATTCACTGAGGAGCAGACTATTCCAGGCTTCACCTAAGGAAGCAATCACCTTGAATATAGGAGAAGCAGGTTCATTTTTGCCAGAGTTAATCCATACATTGCATACTTCAAGCTTCCTCTTTTAATAATAATGATAGTTGATATTTATTGTGCATCTATTAATAATACAGCTCAGGAACAGTACATTGCATTTGACTTGCATCTCATTTAGTCCTCATAACAGTTCTGGGTGCCTAGCACTGTTATCATCATATGCATTTTACAAATAAGTGAAACACAGGATTGAGGGGGTTATTTGTGTGAGACTGTATGTCCAGGAAGTGGAGGCAGGGCTGAATGTCTCGAGGTACTGAAAAGCTGAACAAACTACTAAAATTCTGAAATTTCCCTATTCAATTGGATAAGGAGTCCTTATAAGCCCCTTTTGGTGTCTACACATCCAGGAGATTCCCCCGAGGCCATCCCATGATCAACAGAAGAGTGATTAGTAGAGCAGAACATCACTGGAGCCAGCATCTTTGCTGAACTAGGTGCACATATAAATCCTCTTCCTCGATTTTTTGGATTAAAGATGGCAGCTGAGTAACAGCTTCCCTGCAACTGGGCATGGGGAATCTGGGGAGACAAGACTCCAGACATCTCTGGCCGGTGGGATCTGCCTATGATCATCCCTTTGAGGATACAGGGAGCCAGCAAGGGACTTCTGGACCCCAGGAGGAGGACA